>JAZGTI010002985.1:0-33419 GCA_036877585.1 Botia kubotai
CACATCTAAAGACGTTCCCCAATGCGCTTAGCAGCGCAGCATCTCGTTCCGCTTTCTCAGGGAACAAGGTTACAGTCAAGTAACCCGAGATTGATTTCTGCCAACATGACCGATGTGTTCATGTATGTGTTGAAGAATAAGAATAGAGATGTGAAGATTTTTTGGTAGAATTATTGGTCTCTTAGTCTCCTCAGGCATTGCAGACTTGTTTAACCTTCCTCCAATTCTCAAAACTCCATCACAGGATCAAGCTTGTGTAAGCTGCTTTTAGGAGATCTTCCAAGCCTATGGATTGTCCACCAAGAGATGTCTTGAATGCTTTCAATTTGTAGCTTTGATTCATGGAGGTTGCCTGTATTTCTTACCTTTTTGCACTAAGCAAACTTTGAGACTTCAAGAACCAGCAAACTTAAAGAACCATGCTACGGCTATCTTCAGCTTTGTCCAACTTGAAAAGTAGTTAAGCAATTGACTAGTAGGATTATCTTTTTCTTTAATGACAGTACTGTACAAAGTGGTGTTTCTTTTAACTTCAACATCATCAGGTGAAAGTGACACAGGTACCAAGGACTCTTTAGGCCATTCCTCCTCTTTCTTCCATAGAATGTCTGGTCCATGGATCCACTCTCTGCACTTTACCAGTGTGCTGGCATTCACCCCTCTTGATGCCAAGTCAGCCGGGTTCTGCGTTGTTCTGATGAATTTACTTTGTGTTACATCTATGTTTTCTCTGATAACGAGATCCTATTGAGTGAGTTGGGCTAGTAATCAGAATGTTGCTGGGAAGAAGAGTGACTTGCAGTCACAGTCACACTTGGTGCTGCTGTTGCTGTCTCTTTTAGTCTCACTTCTTGCAAGTTTGTTGCACTTGATGGAACTTTATTCAAAGTCTCCTCCACATTCATGGCATCTTTCGTGACCACATTTTCACTTGTCACAGAGTTTTTAGCATTTCTGAGATACTTAATTTTAGCTGTGTTGGCTGCAATTTCTGCTTGAACATCCCAAACCTCCTTCATCTTTCTGATTTCTTCTTTTTCTCTATAGCATGTTTTCGTTGCTGTGCATTGGCTTTGGCAAGTAAAGCTGCTCTTTCTGCCTCTGCACAGATACGTGCTGAAGTAGATGTTGACATACTGGATCAGCTTGAGCTTGATCTGCTGGACCTGCCAGATCTCTTGCTATGCACAGACAAAACCACTGAAACGTTATCTTCCTCATTTAGTTGCCCAGTCACATTAAAAGCAAAATAAACTTAAATTCTAGCTTGAGAGTCAGGTTCTTAAACAGCAGATATCTACTTTTCAACACTAGAAACAAACTTCAGGTTTTTTTCTAGTCTTCAGCTTTATCTTCTTTATTTAACATCTGAAAATAGGATTCTTTGAAGAGACTTGAATTCGTCAAGTTGTTCATTGAACTTCAACATGTTTCTCTTTACTTCTTCTAAATATTCAACATCAACCATCAAAGAGTTAACAACATTCATTCTTCTTGTAAGATGTGCCATCTTGCCTGCTCTAGATGCTTTTAAATGAGCAGCAACTTCATTCAAATTCTTCTGAGCTGAGCTTGGGGTTTGCTCTGAATCAAACTCATCCATTTTGTCAACAAAGCAAATATCCTTTTCAAATTTTCTAAAACATAAAAGTGTTTCCAATAACAATTACATTTAACTCAGCACATTGTTTCTGCAAGCACATACCTCTTTGTGATGCTTCCTTTGTTTTCTGCCATGTGATCTCACAGTCCATCCATTCGATGCAAGTTTCAAGACAATCATTCTTCTCAAACACATTTCCATTTTTTAGAGCAAATTTCTTGAGACTTTGTAGTGGTAAAAACAAGTTTCAATCTCCAACTTTGTTACTTGTTTCGTTGCCACTGTGGGAGGTGTTGATGCAAAAGTCTGACACGTGCAAAGTTGCATGAATACATCCAGAAAGGCTTGATAGTGTTCCAAACAATTGAAGTTTATTAAATCTAAGTAAAAATGAATTCCAACATAAACAGACAACTTAAAGGCCACTTGCTGGCTTGTTGCACCATGCCATCTTAGCTCCATGCGCACGGTCAAGAAATTGTGTGCTCTCGCACCAGCGCCCCCCCCCCTCCTGTTAGGGGTGGCATTTTTTCCCCTCTCACACCTATAGAGGGCACACACTCAGAGACATAAACAGCATTAACAATACAGCAACAAAAATGATATTCAAATAAACATGTAAAAAAATTAAGAAATAATAAGTATGGCTCCTACGCTATATATCCACTGATATGCAAAGGAATACTCTTAGATCCTTGTAAAGTTCTTAATACAGTGTTTCCCAACCTTTTTGAGCCACAGCACATATTTTACATTAGAAACAAAAAGGCACACCACCAAACAAAAATGTCACAAAAAGTATATTTATTGCAATATAATAAAAATCTAGTCTCAATTTACTCAATGGGAAGCTCCATTGAACTCCATTACTCTTTACCCAGTGGAAGAGCATGTAATTGTTCTGCCTGTCACTACACACCGCTCGCTTAGAGTACCAATCAGGTGAAATTGGATAATCTTCCACGGAACACATGATGATTTCTCACGGCACGCTTATGTGCCGCGGGACACTTATGTGGTTGGGAAACACTGACTTAATAGACTTAACCTGTTAATTCTTATTAACGTCACTCATTTAAAACATGAACATTTAAAACATCTCTGCTTTTTATTCTCATCTGTTTCTGATGTAGTACAAACCTTCAGAGATTTTACAGGTGGTTTAGTGGCTGTTGCACTGTTAATGCACTGTATGTGCAACTATTTGGTCATTCAAGAAAACATGTTTGTTACCTATGTAACCTCTGTTCCCTGACACTAGGAGTTTACTCTTGGGAGCCCTCAATCGTCTCTGATCTTATATAAAAGGCAAGCAGAGAGTGGAATTTGCATGTCAGTCTCCATCCCAGGTATCTGGGTATAAAAGGGAGATGGCATGCACCACTCACATTAGTGATGAGTGATTGAGTCTTTCTACAGAGACTTCATCCGTTCTATGGTAGATAGATACAGCATGTGGTAGATACAGCATATGGACATACCTGCAATGTAATACACATATAAAAACCTGGGAGGGACCCTATCTACAGAGAGAGTTTACAGCCACAGGGGTCAGAAAAACTCTACCAAAAGGAATATCTGGGGTATATTTATC
The DNA here is from genome assembly GCA_036877585.1 of Botia kubotai. Taxonomy (NCBI): domain Eukaryota; kingdom Metazoa; phylum Chordata; class Actinopteri; order Cypriniformes; family Botiidae; genus Botia; species Botia kubotai. The sequence goes on from JAZGTI010002985.1 coordinate 3,198, forward strand.
TGCCAGAGAAGCACCCCTTACAACCAAAAGAAACTGCTCCTCTTCTCCCTGACTTTGCAGAGAATCTGTTCAATGAGTCTCACTTGTACCCCGCTACACAGCGGAATGAATGGCCAGCTGTGTGGCAGGGCATCAGTGCCAAGAGGATCAGTCAGGGGATACCAATTGGACAATGGGTGGATTTTCTGAAGGCGAACAGGTCTACCTGAGCCTCCCCAAATGATTTCTAATCAGCCGGACTGATTGCCATAGCATAGAGGGTGAAGAGAGGTAGACCAGCCGCTGCACCCATGAACTCAAACGGTTTGAACAAGTATGATGGGCTGAGAGGTCAATGGGGATGACCTGGTGAATTATCTCTCAGTGAATCCCCAAATCATCCCTATTGAAGAATTATTGGTCTCTTAGTCTCCTCAGGCATTGCAGACTTGTTTTACCTTCCTCCAACTCTCAAAACAACATCACAGGATCAAGCTTGTACAAGCTGCTTTTAGGAGATTTACCAAGTCTATGGGTTGTCCGCCAAGAGATGTCTTAAATGCTTTCAATTTGTTGCTTTGATTCATGGAGGTTGCCTGTATTTTTTTCCTTTTTGCACAAAGCAAACTTCAAGACTTCAAGAACCAGCAAACTTCAAGAACCATGCTACGGCTATCTTCAGCTTTGTCCAACTTAAAAAAGTAGTTAAGCAATTGGCTAGTAGGAGTATCTTTTTCTTTAATGACAGTACTGTACAAAGTGGTGTTCCTTTTAACTTCAACATCATCAGGCGAAAGTGACACAGGTACCAAGGGCTCTTTAGGCCATTCCTCCTCTTTCTTCCATAGAAAGTCTGGTCCATGGATCCACTCTCTGCACTTTACCAGTGTGCTGGCACTCACCCCTCTTGATGCCAAGTCAGCCGGGTTTTGCTTTGTTCTGATAAATTTACTTTGTGTACATCTGTGTTTTATGTGATCACGAGATCCTAACGAGATGCATAACAAATATGACAGGGGCTGACAGGTCAATGGGGATGACCTGGTGAATTATCTCTCAGTAAATCCCCAAATCACTCCTATTGAACCCCACTTTGCTGTAACTTGATCATTCTCACATCATATTTGAGGGAGTCTTTTGATCACATTCTATATTTATATTCAAAGTTCTTTTGTAGTATTCATTAATGTTTCATTATGGTTACACTTATACAGCCCTCATCCATTTTTCCTCATCCTTGGCACCAAAAAAATGCACTACGTAAAAAAATGGATAAACCCATATTTGTGAGAAATAATAATAATAAAAATGATGTATGCCTTAGCACAGTTTTCTAAAAATGACCATATTAAATCCACTGTTGGCAGCCTTTACTCAGACACACTGCACAGATGATGCGTGTGTACTTTAGATTTGAGTTTTGGTGCTTTGGTGTTTATTTATATGTTTTATATATAATATATATATATAGGATATTTAAAAAAGGAAGGATATTGCATAAGATGCAATCACTATTTGTGGGAAAGTACAGAAGAGTAGAGTCAGAGCCTGTGCAAGCTAACAGAAAAGACAAAAGATTTCTCACAACAAAGATGTAAACTCCATGAGTGACAACATCAAAGCCCCTGTGGGAATGGGAATTTCAAGGACTCCCTGGTGTGTAAGTAATTGGCAGTTGTAAACTGGTAGAAAAATAGGATTAAATTTAGAAATAATGGAGAATGAGAGAGGGAGAGGTAAAAAGGGAACGAGAGAACAAGAGAGGGCGGGAGTTATCAAATCTTGATGTTCAAAACTGAAACAGTCAACTGTTTAACCAAACATTATATTGTAGATTTAAAAAAAAGTTATGAACATTGAAGTGTGTGTTTTTGTTACATGGTTAATAGAAGAGCACACTTAATCAAACATGTTTTTCTGCTCTAAAAAAACAAGGCACATAAGCACAGTTGTTATAAAATACATACACTTCCACTGAAGCTTAAAAGAGAGAAAAATCCTGACAGTTAGTACAGATTTGTGGACTGAACCAAAATCTACAACTAATTGACTCATAACATTGGACTATACCAGACAGTATTCTAGGTGCAATGAGCTGACTATTTAAAGCATTCGAAAATGCATTGAGCATACAGTAACAGGATTGTGCTTTATCTACAGGTAACTGCCATATCAGCTGACCAAAATCAAAACTAAATCAAAAAAAATATAATGCAAGGCAATAGTGCATCAGGCTACTCTGATGATTTTTTTAAAGATTGCAATTAACCGAGCATGCCAACCCCATGTAAACTGATTCTAGATGAAATTGTGTATCTCCATACCACAGTGGTACTCTTGTTTAATGACATATCTCAGGGGTCTACAAAATGCAAAAGGCCTTTTTGCTTCATTAAGACACTGCAACACTAAATCATTTTTTCTGTGGTGATGTATTTATATGAAGACCTCAGTGAAGACTGATGTAAACAACAGTGGATAAAATTACCTTTAATGCAGACTGTTCATCTGCCATGCATAACAGTGATTATACTGGATTGTGCAAGTGATTATATTGGATTGTCAGTCTGATGCCAGTCTGATGCCAGCTGTCTGATGCCAATGTAAGAGACTGTAAGAGACGAATAAAACGCAGTAAATGAGATATCAGGTGGCTAGCTTGTAACTTTAAAAAAGAGACAACAGAAGAAGGTGTGAAGTGGTGATGCAATTATAACTTCATTTTTATCATTCCATTCTGATGATCTCACATTGACTGCATGGACCTTGTCTGCCTGGATGAAGAAACCTCATGCATCACAGCCTACTGTAACTAAGACAGAGCTCCTCATCTTACCAGTTAGTCTAGCAATCACCGTTCATATTAGCTTGTTAATGATAACATCAAGTCAGTTAGGAATGTCTGGTTACTGATTTATGCATCTAATGAGTAGCTGTCCATTACATCAGAAAGCCTTATGTAAAGTTTTTTTTGTTGATTTTCTGGTAGCTTTTGGCAACAATCACACATTCCTATCAGCAATTTTAAATTGTTCAGTCAGATAACATGGGTTATCTGTGTTCTCTTCAGTGGGGGTTATTTTGATATTACTTCAATGCTGCCAGAAGGAAATCCATCAGGTCATTGCACTGAGGGAGTGCAAGATTTAGTCATTCTCAGACCACACCAGTGTATGACATGGAATTTGCTGTTTGTCTGCTAAACAGCAGCTCTCTTTAGTGACAAAACTGCACAGGTTTGTTTAACATCATATAGCACGCATGCATCCGTCACAAATGTTCTGTGTTTAAGCTTGTATTGTGTGTTTTGAGGCTCTGTTGACATGTCAAGGACATGACCATGTTTTTGTAGTTCTCCTGTCCATCTATTGTGTACTTATAAGGTGGATAATAATGATTTCTGCTGTTATACTTAGGTACAATTACAAATTATTAAAAGGTTTTACTGGCTGGTGGAATATAACTTATAGCAGCTCTTTATTGACTTCAGAACATGTCAGTAGAAATCAGTAGGAAATCAGAAATAAACATTTTTTTCTTACATAAGCAAGTGAGGAACAATGATGGGTGAAAGTTCATTTGGTCATATATGTTTATGTAATATTAATTCCTCTATTAATCAACACACTTTCCAACATTAACATAAACTATTACTATCTTGCAGTTTGATCACAGTGTTCCTAAAAGATCACAGCATTAGCCAAGCTCACTGGAAGTTATTTAAAATAAACACACAACACCCACTTTATGTTTAAAATACAGCGTTTCCATCATAATATTTTAAGAGGACACAAAAACTGTTTCAAGGCTGTACTTGCAGTCTTATGTTCTTGTTCCAAACCTGTGACACTCAGGAAGCTCTTAGAAGCCAAAACAAACATAGAGACTGACAGTATGGAGGGTGTTCCCCAAATAGCAGAAAACTCCTTTAAAATCTACATCTTTGTTTTGGAAAAATATGAATTTAAAGGAAAACACCAGCGTGAAAAACTTAAAACCAAGTAATTGAATAGCTTTGTAATTAAATGTTTTGTGAATCTTTATATATATATATATATATTATGAAAACTACACTGCAAATGCACCCTAAGTATGTCACTCCTGGAGGTTTTAAGGACTGCCTGATGTCTCTTCTGATTGCCTAGAATGGTTATGCATTTGCTGATTTCAATAGTAGCAGCAAAGACTTTCCAAGTAAACTATTTATAGAGCAGAGTAAACTCAGATTTTGAGATTAGGCAATGGGAAATGAGTGTTCTTTTCAAAGAGGTAATTCAATGGTTCATTGGGGACACTTCATTTTGGTCTATCTGTGTGTTCTCTTATGTTTAATATGAACAATACTATAAACTTGCTAATGCAAAATTTATAGGCTTCTAATAGCCAGAATCAAATTTAAGACACTGTTTTATGGCCCACAGTTTTACCAATGTTCTGGCCCTCTGCTAGCAAAAAAAAGTGTTATCAAACATCACATTCCATAATCATCTTCAATCATCAGCAAATGTGATGCAACATCACAGGGATTATTTCCTGACAAGATTGGCAAGATTGACAATTTCTTGGCAAGAGCAACATTAGAGGCAAACAAGCAGAGAACTGGCCGAAGTCTCGGTGGTGGACTGGCTCAGACTATCAACTCCTCCAGGCTTACAGGAGAAAGCAAGGAAATACATTTGAAACCTTTCTGATTCAAGTAGTGCATTATATCTCCTCTCACTCCATATATTTTACCTGTGAATACAGTGTATTTTCCTGGCCTGTTTCTGCCCAGTCAGGTTTGGGTTTATTCTCTTGTTTCTGTTCTGTTTAGAACCAAAGCACAAGGAAGCGATGCTGAGGTCATCCTGTCTACCTGAATTGAATTTGCAGGTAAATCTTTTTGAATCAGACACCTGCAAAAGTCTGTATAGCTCACTCAACACTAAACAACACAGTACCAGTAGAGGAAATTAACAGTCCACCTTCTAGTGAACTATGAACAGTTCTATTGATCAGAGTGTAAATAGAACTGTTTCACTGTAGACACAGTATTCCATTTTTGTTACATTATTATTTAATACTTGAAGATTAATTTGCTATTTTTAAACTGGTGAAATCCACTAGGTGTTGAGTGATTACGCTGACTACAAAAATAACATATTACACTGGGTTGCTGTCAAGCTTACAAAACCAAATTGAGAGCCACCCCCTACTAAAACTGGCCAGGAGAGTTCTCAGTAAAGCCAACACAAACTTCATAAATACACCAGGAAGTATGTTAATGCAGCCTCTGAGAGATAATAGTCCTGTTCATTATAGGTATGTCTTTTTCCTGGACGACCATTACTCCTGAAAAACACTCTCACTCTCTTACACAACACTGGCCTTCAAGCCTGTTTCATGTGGAGCTACCAAACTTGGTTTGGGTTTTATCCGGCTCTGAGTCATAAACACTGTATCAGTGAATGTTTTAAAGATGTTTTAAAAAAGTTGTTAAAATGTAGTACAGTACTTCAGGGGCTCAAACAGGATAAGAGAGGTTAAAATGTCATTTTAAAACAGGGTCAGGAGCGTAAAAAGTATGTAAAAGTCCATAAGATGACAGTGCAATAAAGACATCCAGTTATCTTCATATTTTCTCACTTTTCACACTTCACTGAGATTGTAGGGCTGATGGGCTATCTTTGCTTATCCAGGCATGTTCTCTTAAGGAGACTTCACTCTCAGTGCTTCACCCTCAGATCAACAGGCTATATCTAAGATAACAGAACTCTCTGTACTTCCTGAGAATCTGCTCTCTATTAAATCAGCTTCAAAAACATCAATTGAATTAAGACCAGGAGGAAATAAGATAATTTTTCTCATGATAAATACCAAGAAATGTGATTATATCTATATGCAATGACTATTATGTATATAATGTCACTTTTAATTTGCTTCACTGCTTACTTTACAGTAAATAACAGGAGCAAACAATGCTCTCTTGTGGCTACTGAAGGAACATTACTATTACCTAGGTATTACCATGGCCTGAAGAACTTTGGCTACATCTACAGGCCTACAGTAGAAATTATGATTTGAGCTTTTGTAAAGAAATACAAACTTTCAAGTGATAGCACTTTAAGTTGGAAATATTTGGAACTTAAATAAATGTTAAATACATTTAATAACAAAGAATTCTCTTCTCGCTTTAATAATGTTTCTGTCTGTATACGTAGTATCATTTGTAACAGACACTGGGAAAACAGCAGTAACATATTTCATAATAGTGGAGCTGCACAAGTTTTATGTTTAGACAGATGCCCTAAAGCAATGCACAAAGTTGAGCAGTTCTTTCTCTTAAGCTTCTGAAACTGCTAGAATCAAACAAAAATGCGTTATTTCACTCTATTACCAAGACATGCCAATGAAACAATGTAAACTCTAATAAAAGTAGAAGTAGTTTTATGTAGTTATATACAACAACAAATGTACCACATGTAACCAACAAGACACTAAAACTTGTCAAAACTGGTCCAGCGGCATGCACATTTGCTTACTGCAAGTTTTGTGCAAACCATATATTAATGATGAAATGACAGGAATGTTTTTAGTACTGCCACTTGCTTTACTGAATTGTAATTTATGTATTTAACAAATAAAATTCAATGGGGGGAATTAACCTTCTGTTACCTGTATAGATTTATGAATGGCTTGAGGCAAAGTTAGTGCACTTTCAAATCTCCATAGAAGGGTGCCAGGGACACGACAGTGGTAAAGAAATAGTTGGATTTTCCTGTTTGAACAAGAAATGAAAAAAAAGCACCATTTGAAAAAGGTCTACTGAAAACATAAGTAAGCCTACAATTGTCATAAACGGTCAGGGAAAAACCCAGTTGCAAAACAGCTTTACACACAAAAAAACATTTTATTAAACAAAAACTCCCACGAGGGGGCAACAAGAACCAACAACAACAAGGCAAGTAACAAGGGTAGGCAGGTGAAGGGCATGAACTAATAATGGGATAATTAATGAGGACACAAGAGGGCAGGGTCAAGACCGGCAGGCAAATGGCACAAAGTAAACAAACAATGGCCATGTGCTTTCACACAAAGACAAGCAACACAGATCACAAAAGACAGAGCATGAGTCTAGATCCTGACTCTAAGATATAAGAACCAAGACCAAGAGTTAAGACTAGAGTTTGGATCCAAACATCATGCTCGGACACAAAAACATGGGCTGTCAGGATCCTGGCATGAGAATTTAGAAAAACAAGACAAGGAAGCCAGGACAACAATACATATATCCTGATAACACTTATAAATAGTTCATTTCTAATATGAAGCAAAAAATGATGTTTTCAGTTTCCTGTCTTCTAAGTACCTTTGAAGAACTTAGTATTCATGTTTCATGACCATGATCTGTGCCTCTAAATTGTACCTCTCCCAAAAGGAATTTTGTGTCAGGTCTCATAGTCATCTTTTTTAAACTTCCGTTCTGAATCTATAATGTAACCAATCTCTGTCTGCCTGCTCCCAGATAAATCAAAGACAAGTGGGGAAAACACTGTAACTGAACATTACCACCTGAAATTAACAACAATGTGGGGATTCAGTGGGGATCAGTCAGTAGCCCCATAGGTAAAACAGCTTGATGAACTTCCAAATAATGTTAAATATATCCAGTTCCGTGACCTGTGTTTGTTCTCTAGTGAGAGTCTAGTCTAGTCTAGTCTATTCAAACCCAGTCCAGTTTTGTCAAAGTAATTCTAATCGAGTAGTTTAGTCTGTGACAGTCCTGTCCCGCCCAGCTTCAGGTCATGCTTTGTTTTTTTGTCTGCTGTTTCAGAGTTTTCACTTTCCGTCCTGTCCATTGGTGGAATTCCTTCCCAAACTCTGTCGTCGCCATTCCCTACTCACCTGCTCTTTGCCAGCTTCCTTCGCCGCACCCATCCAACCCGCCAGCCATCTCTCCTGCTTCAGAACTGTGTTGTTTCTGTGAAACAGAAGCTGTTTTTTTTTATTTCTCGCTTGCATTTGGGTCTTCTGTGTTTCCTCAGACATCCTTGAAAATTGGCTTGGTATAAAAACAATAGATTTTTTTTTCTCCAGAAACATGTTTACTATGCTGGGTGAAAGTCTTATTACATCCTGATAGCCATCACTAAGTAAAGTGGTCTAAATATGTTTCTATAAATATATACCCTCTGTGGAAGGCGCAGGACCATAAAGTGTTCGTCCAATCATTGCATTGCATTTACTCTTAAGGAATGGTGGGATCTTTTGCTTTTAAAGCTAAATTGCTATTACTAATCTCTTCGACATTGCCTACACTGTCTTTAAGGAATATAGGAATGGAGAACCAATTTCATTTAGTTACTTAAGTGTAGAGTTATATTTTAAAGCCTGTTTAAACAAAAAGAAAACACTGTTTAGCTTCATGGCAAGTTCTATGGCAAGAAGGCAGACGGACCTAATTTTAGGCAACCAAAAATGGAAATCTTAATTGCGGACTGCTCCAGGAATCCCAAATCTTTTGTGGCCTTGTTGTTGTATTTGGTTCTCTGAAGGGAAATGTTTAAACTGATAGACACAAGATACACCCTTACATGAGAATCATCTAAAAACCACTTAAAGAACTATGCATATTAAAAATGTTTGAATAAATCTAGCATAAATCTAACCCAGATGCTGATTTATGTAGAGTATCAGAGTTTAGTCATAGGGGATTAGCTGCTCTTTGTCCAGACATAAAAAGTCTTGAAAGAGATGCCAAATACATCAAAGGGCACGACATTCTATTTCCAGCCATCTGAGCAGAATTCTACATCTGAAACCAGTAAGAAGGACAGTTTTCTATTAAATAAACTCACTGTGCTTTGGGTTCACCGATTAGAAATTTTAATTATATATGTAAAGACGCCTTTGGGTCATGTATATATATGTAATAAGTGTGTTAAGTGTGTTAAGCTGTTACCTATTAACTTGTTGGATCAGGCTGCTGTACATTGATGTCTTGCCAATTTTAAAAAACTACCATTTCCTTCTGACCCACTTCTAATGTATTCAAGTATTTCCTCTGTAAAACAGAACTCTCTTTAGATATCTTCCATTATCTTCACTCATAAAAGTGCTGTAACATTACCAAAATATTCTTACCCCAGTCTTTAAATCAGAGCTTGTTTTATTAACCCTGTTCTGGTCAATAAAAAGCTCTTTTAATACAAATACAAATAACTATACAGATTATAACAGCTGAAGAATAAAAACCACCCATCACCCATACTGGCATTTTTCCTCACCCAGATTGTGATTCATGTTTTAAGATGAGAAACATGAGTGAGAGGCATGAAAAGGAGAGTGAGACACGGCTGAGAGAGCAGGGGAAAGAACGAGACAGGCCAGTGTCAGAGCTGCTCTATTTGTCCGAGCAGAAGAAGGGGCTGGGAAGGAGGAGGCTATGCTAATGCCTTAAGAGGAAGTTATGGAAGACTAGAGGAATGTGTTGGAGATTTGAGGGAGAGTTTAGCTGGGAATGTGCTATCTGCCAAAAGCAGTGCAGGAGAATTAAAAGAAGGTCAAACTAAAGGAATGAAAATATGCCCCATTTCACTGTGGTTCCAGTGCAGGATAACTCTCAGTCCAACTATGACAGTCTGGAGGGAATAAACTGGGTGGATTACAGAGACACAGGTCAGAGAGGATACCCTGGACATGGAGACACAGTCAGTTCAGATGGTACGTTTGTTTTTGTCACTTTGGCTGGGTCCAGCTACATTAGTAGCTGAGTTTTAAGTTTGATAGTCTAATAGTTTGACAGAGATGTAACACTGCTATCTCTGACAATACCAAACATCCTTAAACCATCAGTAATATGGTAACTATGGCAATTTCAAACCACCTTTTAAACCTTACACCATTGACCACTTCCTGGTTTTTGAAAAGTAAGAGAAAGCTTTACCACATTGACAACTCTCTAAAATGATGTTGTATTAGAAGTAAGGGGTGAGAATTAGACTAAAGCTGAGACTCCTGGCATAGTGCTGACATGCCAGATGCCACTGTGCTGACAAAAGAAAACAATCAAGGGCCAAAGCAGAGGTGGGACCAGGGGGTTCTGAAATAATGGGACAGGCCTCAAGTATTCATGGACACAAAAGCAAGAGATCTCTCTTTGTGCCAAGACCTTTCTTATCAGAGCATCATTACTAGCATTTCTTTCCTCAATTTTGTTTTTTCTTTCTCATCGACTTGCTGTAAGTTTCGCAGTAACTTCCCTGAAGGTATAATTCAGAGATACCAGCATATGTTATTACAACTGTGACTGGCATATGGGGAGACATATCATGGCATACCATGTGTGCAGATATACTGTTGCCTTGTGATTTGTGTTATGGATACTCACTTTGACATGTGATGTATGAGTGAGGCTTTTAAAAACAGAATATGAAAATAATCATGCAGGAGGGAGAGAAAGTAAGAGAGAGAGAGAGAGGTGTATAAACATCAACTGAATAACACAACCCAAGGACATTTTACCATATACAGTACATTCATATATATATATATATATATACATACTGAAATACTATAAATATAATTTGAAGAAGTATAATTATATAACCCTTTTATCAGGTTATAATTTTTAGCAGTGGGGGCGTTTTCTATGAGAGGGTGTAGGTCTGTACATTAAAGATTTTGTATGCTTTTCTGTGTGTGTGAATGCTGGTTAATAAGAAAGACTCACACTGTTCACACTGCTAACTTTGTTTTCTAGCATATTAGCTCTGCACTATTTAGATTAGGACTGCACACTGTGGCCATTGTGCTGAAACAGGCCTTTAATGGCAAAGTGACTGGCTCAGAGTCAAACGTATACACCACATCATGCCTTACACATGTATGAGAGGAAGACTGGGAGGAAGATAGACAGACTTTTTTCTCTGAATATAGGAAAATGAAAATGTACAATCCTGTTCTGTGTGCCCACCAAGCTGCCAGAGTTTCTTGTGAAGTGCTCATAAGGATAATTGAGAGACAATTTCATGCTAATAGAGCAAGAGAAATTAGGAAAAAGAGAAAGATTATTTAACAGCTTTTGTACCACTTTATTAGTTTATTCACACACTACAAAAAACAAACTTGTTACCTTGACATAAGTGACAGAAACAGGCAGTTTAAACAATTTGCGGTTGGTGGCTCATCCTTAGACCTGCATTGACAGGTTGCCAGTATTAAAGTGTTTGTTGGGAATATCTAGCATATGCATCAGAGGTTAACAGGCATGCTAGCAATGTATGAAGAGAGAAAAGATATGCCATAAAAATGTAATCCCAACTGGTTCTGACAAAGCATTTTCTATGGCAGTTTCTTTACAAGAGCTTTTCATTGCTCTATGAGTTGTCAAAAAAACAGCATTCTACATCCAAATCTGTGTTCTGCCTCCACATCTTAATGACGGGGAAGGTAGTCCTCTGTAGAACCTATAGGAGTAATTATCTGACACAAAACACTGCTATTTTAAGTGTGAGCTCCTGGTAGCCCTTAACAAACTTCATGTACCAACAGGGGCACAGCTAGAAGAGCAATGATGATTCCAGGTACAGGAAATAACCAAGAAGATTCTTCTATCAGTTAATCACAATAGCAAATTGTTTTAGTAATGTAATCTGTTTGTTGAGGCAATGATTGATTGTATCATGCAAATACAGTATTTTAGCCTTCATGTTTCCACAACGCTTTTAAGCAAATTCATGTGTTAATGCTTGTTATGGCTTGTAATTATTGGAGCTTTATTAGTAGTAATAGAACAGTACAGCTTTTTCTCATTCATTCTCTCTCATTATTATCAAAGCCTGAGTACGTTCTGCTCTCCCAGCAGGGAAGAATTCCACATACTTATTCAACTGTACTTTTCTAATGCACAAAGGATCTTACAAGTAATGGGCTATTGTGCAAGCCATCCCTGTCACTTGTAAAGTTAATACAAAAACAATCACATACAAAGCTGGGTTGTCTAAATTACATTGTAAATGATAATCATGTGCTTTACCTTTCAGCTGAGCTATTCTGCCCATTAGTGCTCAAAGCAGCATTTCCTGTTATTTTATTTTTTTTAATAATCTTATAGAAAAGTAGCTAAATGTCCCAATGTAATGTAGTTGCTATTCTACTGATATAACTGATATAAAGTTCTAAGTCAACTGATATCATTTAAAAGCTGTTAAAAGTTAATGACAAGTTTAAATGATCTAACTGGTTATATAAGTACAGTTTATCTGCATAAGACACAGTTGCCATGCTATGCTGTGCCCAAATAAGTTATGTTACAGACTGTAAGAGTGTTACTGGTTAATAAGGACTCCTCTCAAGATACTCACTGGAGCTGCCTGGTTGACAATGCAGGGACTTCCTTCTCCAGTTGAGGGCACAAAGTGGTCTGTTAACTACACTTTATCGACAAAATGGTTAACCTTTTTAAAACTTTTATATAAAACATCACAGCAGGAACACATATTACTGAACACACACACACATCTACACACACATGCTTGTTGGGAATGTACTCACACCGGATATTATTACAACAATCATGTCAATTAACCAAGTATGCTATCATAACACAACACATTGCTAAAGATAAAGAGTCTAATCAGCCTAAACAGCATGACTTTACTCATGACTGAAGACTAAATACTTAATAAATGGGATGTTTGGCCAATTTCACACATAAGCTTCTTACTTTTTAATCAGCTTTAATATTTTACACAAAAAGGTTTTAGATGCAAATTTATAAGGGCACATAAAACAAACACGCAAGCACAAGTATCACAGGTATCACAAGACACCAGGCCATGCAAACCACTCAGATGTTGAAGCATCCACTGGCTAGTTCATGGTTTTGAAACCATAATCTGTACAGGTGGTAAGGTTAGCTAATTACTTGCGCTAAAGTTGGTCTGCCTTTGGGGTATCAAATGTGCTTTAGTATGGCTAAAATACATTCTTACTTACAAATAAACTAATGCAGAGTACACAACTTCAGGGATATTTCAAGAGACCCTAAAAAAGTTGTGGACTGTATACACTAAATAAAGAATAATTATTTTCTACTTTTATCAAATGATTGTATAATATGACATGCCAAAATAGCAATAATAATATTTATTATTAAAATAAAATGTATATATTAGTATATTTATTATTATTATTATTATTATATTGTATTATATAATAATAATAATACAATAATAATAATATTTTTTCATCAAATAACTAAACTCACAATGTTTTATGCAGTAGAATAAATTAATGTATCTATAAAAAAGTAAAGTCTCTTTAACTAAACCCTACAGTTATAAGGCTGGTAGCTTTGGCTTCGATCTTCAGCATTTTTGGCACAGTCCTGTTAATGTGTTCAGACCTGTCACCACCAAGCTTTTCCTTCCCTCTCCTGCAGCAACAAAGCAAGTCTTTTTATATGAGGACTGTCAGATAAATTAGATAGACTAAAAATAACCAATTAAGCATGTCAGGTATGTGAACAATGTTTACTTCAAATTATTGTAAATGTCAGGGTCCTGGATTCTTGTCTTGAGTTGTTCCTAGTTCCCTTGCCAGGACCCTGACAGTCCCTGTGTTTTATTATAGAGCATGATGTCTAGATCCTGACTCAATCCGGGTCTTGGTTCTTGTTTCTTGGAGTCAGGTTCTGGACTCATGCTCTGGGTCTTTGTTCTTTGTGGAAGCACATGGCTTTTGTTTACATTGGCCATGTGCTTTCCGCCCCCGCCCCCTTGTTTCCTCTTTAAACCCATTTTTTTGTTAATCATCTTCATCTGCTTTCCCTTATTACCCTCCTTAGTTCCATCCCTATTTAATGCCCTTGTGTTTGCTGTCTTGTGCCGGTTGTTAAATGAATGTTGTGCCGGTTGAATGTGTTCTTGTTGTCTATATTTATACCCTCGAGAGAGTTTTTGTCTTCTTTATTGCAAGCTGTCTGCGTATGGGTTCTCTCCTTGTCAGCCATCTTAACAGTAAACATATTTGTTGTGTTTGTCACATTTTATCTAAAAAAAATGACAGCTGACAAATTAATTAGACATATATAAAGCTAGAGGGCAGCATTTGGCCAATTTTATTAGGTCCTGGAACCTAAAGTCTGAGACCACTAAGAAAATATTGGTTTTGCTACTGTTCTGTTTCCCTTTTTCCCTAAAAGTATTTTTTTTTTTAGTATATGGTAAGATTTTTAGAATATGATATGTTTCCATATTGCTTTAATCACAGCATGGACCTTGAATGTTTCGTAAGACAGATTCAGTATTTTTACTCGGAATACTGTTTGCTGTTATGACTAATAGTGATGTTTTTCATTTGTAAGTCACTTTGGATAGAAGCATCTGCTAAATAAATAAATGCAAATGTGACTGTGCAAAACCTGATGATCATGCGCCGAGTTTGTGGTGCATATAATTGACCTTAAACACTATGTGTATTTCTGCTAACACATATTGACACTGTGCTGGCATTTATATGAGTGTCAAAGGCCAAGGGCTGTGTGTATTTACATGTATACATGTGTATTTTGTCTAAGTGTGTGTGCGTGTGTGTGTGTGTGTGTGTGTGTGTGTGTGAACATTTTAGATATTTTAGTGTCTGCATCCATGGGATGCCTAAGTGTGTACATAGATTTGAAATGTGTGTGTGTTGGAGAGAATATTGAGCTCTCTCAATAAAACTTCACAGTGTGACCTGGACACCACTTAGGGTGCTGCCCTCCTTACTTACATAGAAAAAACATACTGGTCCACAGCAACACTAATACAAACTCCAACAAAAATGGCACACAAGCCCTGGATACAGGTAAGCGAGACCAACATCATACAAACAGTGATGAGATCTCATCATAGGCTTGATATGAGACAGGATACTATCCTCTTTAATATGTCTTGTGAGTATATACACTGACAGATGTGAGTTTGTGATCTAGTCTGTGTTGTAGTCTAATATCAGAGAAAGTCCAACATCTCCCTGTGAAATTCTCCCTGTGAAATACTCCCTGTTCTGTACTCGCTAACAGGAAGAATGAAAGGAGGACTTAAATTTCCATCTCTTATGTCTGACTTATACCCTGTAAAAGGAAAATATTGAAATATCATTTACATGAGACTATTGACTTACATGTCAATTAAAACTAGTAATCTAAAGACATTTACAAGGACATTCTAGTGTGTTAAAAGTGCATCTAAATAGACAAAAAATTCCAGCAATATGTGAAACAAACAGCTTAGTTGTGAATATGTAGCAGGATTATCTAATAATGGAAGTAACTGGCTTTGTGTTTGGGCACCCTCATTTGTAGTGTTTTGTATTGCATTTTGTACATTTGTATTGAAATTTAGCATTTGACATTTGAGAATATGACAGCACATAACAATCAAAAAGATCTATTTCAGTTCTGATTAAAAAATAACAGTAAAGTAAATTAAGGGTATGTGAAAAAAATAGGCAGAGATACAGAAATGTTGCTTACATTCCAGCTAACAATTTTAGGTTGTAGGAAAATCAAATTACAAAACAGGACTTTTAGCTGTGAAGCTTCTAAGTTAGCTTCTAACTGTGAAGAATAAGACAGGACAATGTTAAAATTGTGTAACTGACATCATAGAATGTGGGTGATAGTTAGTGGATATGCCACCATAAAAAGTTGCTGGATAAATAATCCTTTTTTATTTTTTATCTTACTGTCTATCTCTAATTCTTTCTATTGCTCTATTAGATTTTTTAATTAAATAATGTGTAAATTCCTTCGCCTCCAGGTCAAGAAACACATAAAGAAGACAGCCCCTTTCTCAGCAGTTCAGACTCAGCATCTAAAAGAAATGACTTTTATGACAAAAACCTGGCCCTCTTTGAGGTTTGCTTTTTACTTTGCACTGGTTTATTGTTTATGGTTTTGCTCCAAATATCTAATCCAAACATTTCCAATAAGCACTGTGATGTAGCAATAAACCATATCCTGTGGTATATTCTAAAATGTGTTTTTCCATAGGAAGAGTTGGACAGCCGGCCAAAGGTCTCCTCTCTCCTTAGCCGGCTGGTCAATTACACAAATGTTACTCAGGGAGTTAAAGAACACGAGGAGGCAGAGAATGCGGATGCATCCAGAAGAAAACTCCCCAAAGTAACAAAAAACGTTTTAATGTTAATATTTTTAGTATTACACCACTTTAACAAAAAGATCTGGACAGGGCAGAAGATATTTGGTTATAATTTTCAATTCAATTTGCTTATAACATTTGTTTTTACTTTAAATGAAGACTGGTTTAGTCCATCGAGACAAGTTAAAGCAAGTTCATCCCAAAATGAAAGTTTGGTGTTTACTCACCCTCAGGACACTCATGATGTAGGTGACTTTTTTCTTTAGCAGAGAAGATTTTTAGCTGAAACTGTGATCCTTGTTAATTCATAAAATGCCCAAAGTCCACAAATGCCACCTCTCTGAAGGTCAGAAAAGCAGAGACTGGCAGCACAAAATTAATTCCTGTGGCTCCTGAAAATATATAGAGGTCTTATGAAGCGTTTGTGCAATCTTGTCTGTGCAAGAAACAGAACATTATTTACAACAATATTACCAGTGATCCACAGCCTAAGACAAATGATCTTGAGTTTATCTGGAATGTGAGTTTACTGTTGCATCATCTACTGTACATTTGGAAGTTTGGAACACCAAACTTATATTTTTGAATGAACTATCCCTCCAGTCATTGATTAATGCTTTGGAATAAATTAGTTTACAGTTTACATGCCTTTGAATATTACAAATGCATGCATATTAAACACCTGCAAAAACTGTTTTCTGAAAGACTTTTCTTGCTTATCTAATTGTCTCTTCAGTCTCCAAATATGGGCACTCTGATGGGAGTGTACCTGCCATGCCTGCAAAACATCTTTGGTGTGATTCTCTTCCTGCGCCTCACCTGGATAGTGGGAACAGCAGGTGTCGTGCAGTCCTTCCTCATTGTTCTCATGTGCTGTTCCTGTGTGAGTTATCACAGATGCAGCCACATAAACTAATCACTCTATGCTCATCATGGCCAACTGGCCACATTGTACTTTGTCTGTCCTTCATGTAAACAAACGTCCTACCATTGGTTTTATTTTGCCAACTTGAAAGCAGCATATTTTATATGTTAGCTGTAGAAGCCTACATCTAAGGCACATTTATTAAATTAAACTCCTTAGATTACACAAATCAACCAGAATACATTTATCTTATATATTACATAATTTATTTACATTTACTGTATTTGACTGCAGAAATGTTGGGGTAAAATTAATGGAGTAATGCTCAAATGCCACTGTTAAAAAATGAGGCAATGCTGGATCTTTGACAGCTGCATTGATTAGATGGCAGTCAGGCATAACAGCACATAGGGTGTGTAATTGTGTTCAGTGCACAAATCATTGTAATATGAAAAGAGGACCCCCTCTTTCTCTGTTTCTGACCCTACTCTGGGTATTATTATTAAAATAAAATATGCCATTCAACTTTATGATTTTGTTTGTTTTTTTGGGTTTGTATGTTTTATTTATAACAGACGATGCTAACTGCAATGTCGATGAGTGCCATAGCCACCAATGGTGTTGTGCCAGGTAATTTTACATTTTCATACTATCATACTTTGTTGCAATATAACATTTCACATAAACTATATCACAGCAAACCTCTATCTGCTATTAGTTAAATGTAGTTACTTATGTACAGCTAATACTGTAAAGACAAATACTTTTGTAGAGGTATATCAGTATTCAGAGTTAAGGTTCTTGATCACTGTTTGTCATTGTCATTGTTTATTTATAAATTGTATTTTAACTGGCAGCTGGTGGGGCTTATTTCATGATATCTCGCTCTCTGGGTCCTGAGTTTGGTGGTGCAGTTGGTCTCTGCTTTTATTTGGGCACAACCTTTGCTGCTGCCATGTACATACTGGGAGCGATTGAAATATTTCTGGTCAGTCTTTTTTCAATATAACAACAATCTGCAATCTGTCAGAATGTAGGCTCTCTCATGCCAATAATGATTCAACCCTGATCATAACCCTTCATTAACTCTTTGTTTACAGAAATATCTGATTCCTCAAGCTGCCATATTTCATCCCGCAGATATTCATGGAAGCAGTGGCGCAATGCTGAATAATATGCGGGTGTATGGCACAATTTGTTTGAGCCTTATGGCTGTGGTTGTTTTTGTGGGGGTCAAGTATGTCAACAAGTTTGCCTCCCTCTTCCTGGCCTGTGTCATAATCTCCATCATTTCCATCTATGTCGGAGCTATAAAATCTATGTTCCACCCTCCTGACTTCTCGTAAGTCTTTTCTGTGATTTTCATAGTTTAAAAACACTATATGTGATAGAATAATAACGGAATATGCTAACATTTCCTTTTAAAGATGTGCCAGTAATTAGCTTTGGACATAATAGAAAGATATATTATATCCATATTTAATATAAATGCTGTTTATTTTTCTTCTTAATGATCAGATGATAAATGAGATGAGCTAAATGTGATGCAGAATGAGAACACCATAAGGCACAAACATGCGTATCTGTACCTAGCTTTACATTTTAACTGTTCACTCTTTCATTTTAATTGTTTAGGGTCTGCATGTTAGGAAACAGGACTCTGGCTCGTCATCTCTTTGATGTTTGTGCGAAGACAGTAGTTGTTGGTAATGACACGGTTCCCACCAACCTGTGGAAGAATTTCTGCAGCTCTGAGAATTCCAGCACAGCTCACTGTGATGAGTACTTTCTGCAGAACAATGTAACAGAGATCCAGGGCATTCCTGGGCTGGCCAGTGGCATCATCAAAGGTAGAGACATGCTTGTCTGGTTAACAACACGTCAAGGTCATAGATAAAATGACCTTAGTTGATGGAGTCAGCTTGTGTAAGTTCTTGTCTAAGCCTTGTTTGTGTGCTGCAGAGAACATGTGGGGGGATTACATGGAGAAAGGACAGATTTTGGAGAAAGCAAGCTTGCCCTCTGTTGATGTCCATGGCTCCATGGAGAGCTTTGGCTTCTATGTGAGTGCTGACATTGCCACTTCCTTCACCCTCCTAGTGGGAATCTTCTTTCCTTCTGCTACAGGTGAAACCCATCTGTCCATTTTGGTTCCAAACATTTATGGGTCAGAGTTTATGCTATGAAGGTTTTACTTGAAATTCCAGGATTTTTGGTTTCAGTTTTGTCTGTTCGTGTCTCTGGGACAGGCATCATGGCTGGATCAAACAGATCTGGGGATCTAAGAGATGCACAGAAGTCTATACCTATAGGGACAATTCTGGCTATTACAACTACCTCTCTTGTCTGTATCCACTATTGTTATTGCTGTTGTTTTCTCATCAGCACAATGTTTATTTCTTTAAAATCATTTTTTCATTATGATTAACATTCAGCAACCATCTTAATAATAAACATTCCTTGATTAATTTACCATGAAAGATTTTAGCTCTGTACTTCTGTTTGGAGCCTGTATTGAGGGTGTGGTGCTCAGAGATAAGTATGTTGTCTAGACATGATTTCAGTACACATACAGTTTATGTAAAGAAACATACATACACATACTGCATATGTTCTTGTGGTACCTTTTAGATTTGGAGATGCAGTCAGTAAAAACTTGGTGGTTGGCACACTTTCCTGGCCCTCTCCATGGGTCATTGTGATTGGCTCCTTCTTCTCCACTGTGGGTGCCGGACTTCAGTCGCTAACAGGCGCTCCCCGCCTCCTGCAAGCCATTGCCAAGGATAACATAATTCCGTTCCTTAGAGTAAGAGTTCTACTGGAATTTGAATGAAATGGAAATGTTTATATTTCAGGTTCCTGGTTAATGTACATTTCTGAAAACCCAAACCACAAAAGCCATAAAAAACAAGCATTTGCATACAATATGTAAAATATTGTTCCTAAGATGTAAATATGTTGTAAATATGGAATGCTAATAGCTGACTGCTGCTTCCTTTGCCTGTGTGTCTGTATGTGTTTGTAAACACAGGTGTTTGGGCATTGTAAAGCTAATGGAGAGCCCACATGGGCTCTGCTGCTGACAGGACTCATAGCAGAGCTCGGCATCCTCATTGCTTCTCTTGATATGGTTGCTCCTATTCTCTCCATGTGAGGATGTTAACACACCACAGATTCACACACGCATAATTCAACTAAATAAATGATATTTTTAACTTACTATAATGTATATAAGCTATATAATCTTATATATTAAAATTAATATTGATATTAATATCGAACATAATGTGTTGATTATAATATTATGATATATTAGGAATGTTATTCTGAAAAGTATATTGAATTATAAGGCAAATCTGTCTTATCTGTGAAATGAGGGCATTTTAAAGATGTCACCATAAAGATTGTCATCAAGTGCTGGGACTTCTTAAAGGGACTGTGAACTGAAGCACAGGGCAATCAGATCATTTATGGCTTAGTCCCCACAACTCCTGTGCCATTTACTCATTTAGTATAAAACTTGTGGTTTCTTACCTACATATTTCATTGTATGTATTATCTTTCACTTATCTGTCAATAATGTGCTGTTGTTGCATATTAAGCTATATGCTATGTTCACTTAACAGGTTTTTCCTGATGTGCTATCTTTTTGTAAATTTGGCATGTGCAGTACAAACTCTTTTAAAAACACCAAACTGGAGGCCAAGGTTTAAATACTACCACTGGTAAGTGTGCATTCCATGTAGTCACAATTGAATTTGGGTCAAACTGTAAATGCAAATTTTGCCCTTGACACCATCTGCATTTCACTTCTTCTGATTACTTAGAAGTGCAGTTAGTAATATATGCAAATCATATGCAAAATAGTATAAAGTAAACTATATTTTCTGCTGTCCTAAATCTTATTCCTCTCTCTCTCTCTCTCTCTCTCTTTCTCAGGGCTCTGTCTTTTCTGGGCATGAGTATATGTTTAGCCCTGATGTTTATCTCCTCATGGTATTATGCCATTGTAGCCATGGGCATTGCTGGTATGATCTATAAGTACATTGAATACCAGGGGTACGTGATTCCCAATTATACCAACTGACACAAATCAATATGACATAGTAGTATGTGTACTTCAAAGGTGTTAATGATGTTTCTTTTGCTTACTGCCCTCTGTTCTCTCCATCTCACTTACAGAGCAGAGAAGGAGTGGGGAGATGGCATTCGTGGTTTGTCTCTCAGTGCGGCACGCTACTCTCTCCTCCGCCTGGAGGCTGGACCACCCCACACCAAAAACTGGAGGTTTGTGTCAATTTTCCATGAAAATAAAGGTAAAAGTGTAAACAAAAGTGTACAAATTAAGATTATTATTAGCTCATATGCATAAAAACATATATTGAGAAATGATTTGCTTAAAATTGATATGTGATGTTTAAGCAGTCAGAAGATAATACTTAAATTACTGAGCTCCCTCAGGTATCTATCAAATACTATTTGTACTGACAGTAAGATAGTGTTGCACACATTAATACTGCAGTATGTAAACTTCAAAGGTCATTGCAATATTATACAAAAAAAGTGTTTTTCTTTAATTTGATATACATTACAAATACAATAGTAACAATAACATTTATTAATGTTACCAGACCACAGCTGCTGGTTCTGCTGAAACTGGATGAGGATTTGCATGTGAAGTACCCCAGAATGCTTACCTTTGCCTCACAGCTAAAAGCAGGAAAAGGCCTTACCATTGTAGGATCTGTGATTCAGGGCAACTTCCTGCATAGTTATGGAGAAACACAAGCCTCAGAACAGGTTAGCTCACACAATGTCTTTGATTCTAGTCTCTCATCAAATTCAGTTTTACTCTTTGCAGCTCTGTACAGTCTACAAACTGTACATATTTGTGTTGTATTTGTTACATATCTGTCAGAAAACACTGATGTGTGTTAAGAAGGAAGAGGCAATATTTATGTCCTCTAAAACAATGAAAATTGAGGTTGTGCTGCGTTTGTACCTTTAACCAGGCAATAAAGAACATGATGGATATTGAGCGAGTGAAGGGCTTCTGTCAGGTGGTGGTCGCCTCTAAAGTAAGAGAGGGGATTGCACACCTGATCCAGTCCTGTGGTCTGGGAGGCATGAAGCACAACACTGTTGTTATGGGTTGGCCATATGGCTGGAGACAAAGTGAAGATCCTCATGCTTGGAAAACTTTTATCAGTAAGTACCACTTTTTTGTACACTTTATGAGGCTGTACACAACACCATTATCAAAAAGCAGTCAAAAATTATCAAAAATTTTATGCATTTTGTTTACACATTAACTGTTTTGGGGGCCTGAAAACACAACTTTTGAAAACGGGTTTCAAAATGCAAGTTGATGAAAATAATACCATCTTCATCTCCATGTAAACTACAAAACACAAATTTGTAAAAATGATGAGGTCATTCGCATGTGAAATACACTTTTAGTTTATCTAGTGATGTTGGTAACTACTGCCCACAGCATTTTTAGTCAATATCACAGATCTGTAAGACAATAGATCTATTGGACAATAGTTTTTTGTGTCCAAAACACAAATAAAACCTCAAAGGAAAAACATTTCCATTTTAAGTATATTGATGTTATGTAAATTTACTCTAATCAGAAAGGTATTTAAGTTTAGTCCTGGAGGTACCACTGTCCAACAGAGTTTAGTTCCAACCTTAATCAGCACATACCAGCTGGTAATTTTCATGTAATCCTGAAGTATTTGATTAGCTCATTAATGTGCATTGGATCAGTGTTGGAACTCAATTCTGCAGGGCCAGAGTTAAATAGCTCTGCGCAAAAAGATCTGCATTGCAACAAGAACTTCACATAAAAAAAAAAATAAAATAAGGCTGTTGTTGATCTTCTCCCCTTTCTTTACTCTTGTTTTACTATAGATACAGTGCGCTGCACTACAGCTGCCCATCTGGCTCTGATGGTCCCAAAGAATGTGTCATTCTATCCCAGCAACCACGAGCGCTTCACTGATGGTTATATTGATGTCTGGTGGATTGTCCATGATGGAGGAATGCTTATGCTCCTGCCTTTCCTTCTCAAGCAACATAAGGTGAATGCTTAATAGCTGTAAATTTACACTCACACTGTGAGTCTTAACAATATTGTATACTTTAGGTTTGGCGTAAGTGTAAGATGCGAATCTTCACTGTGGCCCAAATGGACGATAACAGCATTCAAATGAAGAAGGACCTGGCAACCTTCCTGTACCAGCTCAGAATAGAAGCAGAGGTGGAGGTGGTTGAGATGGTATAGCAGAACTGTTTACAGTTATTCTTTGTTAATCCCATCAGAAGCATGTCATGCCTATTGTAGTGGGCTATAGTTCATGTTGCCTGCTTTGTCATTATTTTTTAGCATGACAGTGACATTTCAGCTTATACGTACGAGCGGACACTGATGATGGAGCAGAGGTCCCAGATGCTTAAACAAATGAGGCTATCCAGTGCAGAGAGAAACAGAGAGGTATATGTGTGTTATACATATGTTTAATCACAGTGACAACTTGATAAATTCCGGACTGTTTTACTGGAGGTTAAGATCTGGATACAAATTGTAATTTTACTGGAGGTTAAGATCTGGACACAAGTTGTAAATGTCCAGTCGTCTTTCACGTAAGGAATTAAAATATCCTGGTTCTAAACAGAAACATTTAATGTCACATTAATAACTTTGAAAGCCACATGCAAGTACTGTGTAGGCTGCAAGTATGGCTGTTTTAGTATTCTCATTAATCTTCACTCTAGGCCCAGCTAGTGAAAGACAGACACTCATTGGTAAGAATGGGCAGCCTGTACTCGGATGAAGAGGAAGAAACCATTGAAGTATTGCCAGAGAGAAACCAGATGACCTGGACTAGTGACAAGTTAGAAGCAGTGAGACGAAACAGAAACAATGCACCAGAAAACTTCAGAGAACTAATCAGCATCAAACCGTGAGTAGACGAGCAGAGCATGACAACATGTTATTACTGCACCACCATCATTAGTTGGACTATTGTTTCTGGATTTACTGCTTAATATTAGACAATAAATCTATAATTGAAAGCCCACAACATTGTAAAAATTATTAATATAAACATGAGAAAAATTTTAAACTACTGGCTACAATTCTGTTAATTTAATTGTAGTTAATTTCTGTTCTTTTATTGCATTTGTTTTATCTACAGTTTTTCCACTATTTAGGCATACTGTACTTGTTTTCGTCCAACATCATATATCCTATAGGTTATTGTGTGAGGGAAAGGATTATGGGATAAAAAATATCATTGAGTCAGTATAAAAATAAAAGAGCCAACAATGAAGCATAACACAAACACATTTTTGTATATGTTACAGTGATCAGTCGAATGTTCGGCGGATGCACACAGCTGTGAAGCTCAATGAGGTTATTGTTAATAAATCACATGATGCCAGACTCGTGCTGCTAAACATGCCAGGTCCTCCACGCAATCAAGAGGGAGATGAAAACTGTATCCTTACAGAGTGTTGTCGATCTGCTTTCAGAATGACACTCTTTATTAAGCATTAACACTCTCTTTTGCTTATTAGTGCAATTAGTGGTGCAACCTGTTTTTATACATAAACACCAACTCTACTTATTTGCTTTTAACAGAATATGTAGAAATATGGACTGGGCAAAACTAGCTAATTATATAGGCAGTTACTGGTCAGTTAATTATATTAGTTTTAGATTTGAAATGTAAGACGTGATTTTCAGATTGATGTTTACAGTGTCTTGCGGTAGCTACTGTATATACTCTTTAACTCAGGGGTCAGATATGGAATTTCTTGAGGTGTTGACAGAGGGTCTAGAAAGAGTGCTGCTTGTGAGAGGTGGAGGTCGTGAGGTCATCACCATCTATTCCTGAAAGACCAAATATTAAAACTTTACAACCAACAAACAGACCACTCATGTAAACCATGCCTAGTACAAGTTATATACAGTATATTTATTTCAGATCCAATTCTTCCAGCAACAACAATCCTTAAACATAACATGTTTTCCACCAATGATAAATACCTAGCTCTGATGAGGAGAGACAAGTGAGAAGTAAGGCTTGGATCAGAACCAAGACACATACCCAAAACTCCAACATTCTGTAGCCCTTCATTATGCTGTAATATATCAAATTACGTGGTCGTACTGAACATGTAAGTAAACTTGTCTGTGAACAAAAATGCAAAACAGAAATGGTCTAACATGATTTTAACTGGCCAATTAAACAAATCCAGTTGCTTCCAAAACCCTCCAAGACTGCCACTCAGAATAAAACTGCTTACATTTATACCTGAGTGCTCGTAAACATATTTATTTGTTGAAACTCTCCATTGTATTGAAAGTAGTAGCTATTGATGAATACCAAAAGGGAGGTGGTGTGGATGTAGATATAATAGATATGAAAGGCTTTGTAGGTTTTGTAATGTATAGGTGGATTGTAACAAAAACAAAAACAGAAATCCTTTTGTAAGTTAAATGTTTTTTGTTAGTGAAGGCACATGCCTTTTAGTACACAACTCACAATGAGGAGGAGAAACTTATGCATATTGATATATAGAAAGTCTTTATTCTTTTGTAGAGCATGATTACTGTACAGATAAAATGCATTTGTTATACAAATAGAAGTAATTTATAGGAGACTGTATTGACTAATATAAAGTTGTACTGAAATATAAAGGTAATGATCTATTACTGCTCATTAGTCTTAATGTTTTATGAAGAATCTGTAAAGTGTTTCATGTTATAAACATAGATTAAACTCTTCAACAATAAAACAAGCAGCTGGCTTTGGTGTCTATAATATTATGAACAATAACTTTTAAAGCTAACACTATAAAGCTAAAATATGATGATTACACATTAAAACAAACTTCCATTAAAGTGCATTGTGAATAGAAGATACTGAATGCATACTGTACCTTACAGATTCTTCACCAAAAGTAGTTTAGTCTGGTTTTTAAAACAAGAGTATTTTAAACCCCGCTGCTCTCACATTTTACCCAACCTGACACGTCTGGTTCAACTGATGCATTGGGTTTGAGAAATGACTACCTGTTCAAACTGTGTAAGACAGGTTGAGCCCAGAAATGTGATAGAAGTGTTTAAGAAATGGTAATGTTTGGAAATGACACCGTTGACCTGATGCATTGTTATTTATTTTAACTGACTAATGGCCACTGAAGGGTTTCATGAGTCCATTTTAAGAAATGTGATATGCACCCGGGGAGAAATTGAGGGTTAGGTGCCTTGCTCAAGGGCACTTCAGTTGCAATTCCCCAGTGCTGGAATAGAACCAGCAACCTTCTGATTACTAGCCGAACTCACTAACCAGTAGGCCACAACTGCCCCAGATAGATTATATACTATCTTTAAATTATGTATTGCTTTAATACTAAATTAAATATAGAAAAAGTGGGATAAGCCAGGCTAAAGCTTTCACAGGCAGCAGAGGAGATTTTCTGTTTCGAGAGCTGCTCTCAGTCTTGACTGGATGGGCCAGTTTCACACGACAGCTGTTGTTTGCCTCTAAAAATGGAATTTCAACTTCACTGGGTAATGAAGTTTTAAGCATATCGTCACGCACCTGAATGCATGGAGAAGGGGAGAGAGAGAAAGAAAGAGAGAGAAGTTTTTAAAATAAAATAACTGGAACAAAGGATTAAAATAAAAATGTCCCTCCGTTACGATATTCTTATCTGTTTGGTTCTGGTTTTGCAAAAGCCTTTTGATATTGAGGTTAAAGCAGTGAGAATTGAGGATAAAGGAGACTAGGCCATTCTTTAATGTCACAATACAAGGTGGCTGTTAAAAAATTCCTTATTTCATAGGAATCGAATCAACTAAAGGAAGTGACACGGTAAGCTGAAGATGAAAGTTACATTGCCATGTAGTATAAGCAGGGAATATATCTTCTTAAGAAGGGGATCATATTTTCTAAATGGTAGTACCATCATAAATAAGTGCATATTGTGTATTGGATAAAAGCAGTGACCTGGTAACTGGTGCAAGTGCTGTGGACAAGATGCAGTTGTGGAGATGAGGGATTCTGTACATTTTGAAACTACATCGCAGAGTGGTCATGTCACAACAAATATATGTTCACTAATACATTTATTTATGCTGTACATAATGCTGTACATGCTATATGGAATTGTACAGTATATTATACATAATGTTGATTGTAGGGCAAATTAATACCAGTTAACTTGTTTTTAAAGAGGCTAAGAACCAACCTGGACTGGGCATGTACATGAAATAACAAAAAACCTTTACTGACCCTCTCGACCTTTTGGAACACTCTAAGGAAGTTAAGTCTTAACACTCCTGCCAACTCTTCCTCTGTCCAGTCCCTTAATATCAGCTCGCTAATTAGAGCTGGGTATTTGGAGACATCATCCAGGCCTCTAGGAAATCTGTAATAAAACAGGCACAAGTAATACCAGCATGCATAAGCATGCACACACATTCTGATTTTGCACGCTGAAATCTATTTTTTTAATTCTGGGGTATCTTTAAAACGATTTAATTATAGTAAAACGTACTGATTTGTTGTTGGGATTACTACATGCTAACTGATATCTAAAAACATTATCAAATTGTCCAAAAATATTAAACATATATACGATACAAGGAATGAAGTGTGTAGAAAGTTTTGAATGATAAGTGTTCCGATTCTGAAGAAATCTGCCAAGCATTCTGTATAATTCACAAGCACAGACTGTAAATTCACAGTAGGCAGATAAGCAAAGTAAACAAGTGTGTATAACACATGATCACTGTAAGATTGTAAACTGACTGATGAGATGTGATTACCTACCCTAGTGCGCCATCAAAGTCTGCTCCAATACCAATACTTTCAGCTCCAATGACCTGCTTTATGTGATCAAAATGATCTAAAAAACAATGTTAAAAAATATTAAATGAACCGATTTAAGAGAAAAAATAATTTACATAGTATAAATGATAACATTTCAAATGATGTATGTGTCTTTCAAATGGTGTATGTCTGTGTATGTGTATTGTCTTACCAGCCACCATAGAGACGTCTGCATCATGAGAACATGCAACAAAAATGCTGTAGAAGTTCACCATGATAAGCCCACCATTTTCTTTCTAGACAGAAAATAAACTTGTGATTTAGAGATTTAAAGACACAAAACTGTTTGCCATTTCTTAGGATTGCACATAACAAAACAGTAGCTTTGTAGGAACCTGTAGCTTTGTTCCATCTATTTATATAAGAAAGTCTAAATCTCAAATCTATCAAAATTTGAATCCAGTATTTATAATCTTGTTTTTGATTTGTTGCATGTATTAATGACTTGATTAAATAAATATGCTTAATGTTATGTCTAATAAAATGCTATAAAATACCAATAACAGTGTTTATTTCAGAAAATAACAGTTATTTGGAAAAATGCTAATAATGTAGCAGAATATCTGATGATCTCACCAGCAGCCGTAGCAGATCGTCGGGTACATTGCGGGTGTTGTTACAAACAGCATATGCTGAGGAGTGGCTGAAAATAACTGGAGCTGTAGAATGTTTGAGCACTGCCCTGGCTGTTTCCCAGGATGAATGGGACAGATCAACCAGCATTCCCAACCTGTTCATTTCAGAAACCACCTCCTGTAGAGAGGAAGTGAAGATACACATATTGAATAAATTACGTCATATGATTAAATGATTCATTAGTGTAAGCATTTACTTCTGAATATTACAGGTGGAATTATACTGCAGGTACTAGAGGTAATAGTACTTTTTATGCTACACTGCTAAATTAAGTAATGCTTCATAATTATTAAAACAGTATTACACAGAGTAGATTATGCAGTCATATTAAGACAACATAAACATGTTATGACAACAGAATTTAAATATATATTTTGCACATATTTTACATGCAAGTATAGGTACAGATCTGCCTGCAGTTTAAACACAGACGGTACATTATGTATGCTTAAAAGTAAACAGGATACAGAAATCATTGTCTTGAATATTATAGTAACTCCAAAACTAAAAACTATTTTTTACCAGAAATCATTGCAACTTTAAGACTTTTTTAAAAACAAAAAAAAATAATGACGATTTTAAGTTCAAAAACTGAATATAGAAATAATTTTTATATTGTCTTTATCAGTTTATTTTTGCATTCATTTACTGACTCGTCTTGGAGAGAGAAACCTTACCTTACCAAATTCTGTCAGGCTTTTGTCCTTCCGTTGGTAAAATTGGTATAGTTTGGATGAGCTCTCAGCCCTACATATGTAACATTATTGAAGAAAGTTTCATACAATAAACTTTTAATTAAAAAAATAAAAAGGACAAAACAATTGTGGGAGAGAGGGATGTTTTCCTCTCAACCAGTACATAAAACATGCATGCGCTTTATGTTTAACTATGTGCAGCATTTACCACGGTGTGTTGCAGGTATGCGTGAGTGCCATGGATCTTACTCCAAGCTGGTAGAACATGCGTAGTGCTGGTAAACTGCTGTCAATGGAGTGACCTCCCTCCACACTGATGAGACATGCAATTTTTGCGCTGTTCCTCATTCCTCAAACAAACAACAATTTCCGTGTTTAGCAAGACTTTTTTGCCTCTAATTTGCACAACAGTAATCCCATAGAAAGTAATCCCATATAAAGATCACAGATGAGATCTCAATTGTTTCTCCTACACAGCGATTGGATAAAACAGAAACCAACATAAAATGTTTCTGAGTGGGGCTGATATATAGCTTCCTGTGTTGTTGTGATCATGGCTAAGTAAAGCTGTAGCTGTTGTCATTGAGCCAGGCTTTTGTCTTCATGTGTGAAGGCTGTTCAAACAACTACACTATCCACAAACATGCTGTCAAACATGGGCACAATACTGTTGTACAACACAAGTAATTTCTTAGGAACTAGTATTGGAGTGTGTACTATTGTCTCTCATCTGTTGATCTTGTTCAGAAAGTGAATTCACTGATCCACTGTGGCTGTATGTGAAATACACTAAGCATATGTGAATGACTGAAATGTATTTTGACTTGTGGATGGATCATTTATGCAGCACTACTAAAAGTCTTGTAAGGTTGTGTTCTTGCTGACTTCCCACTAGAATGTTTCAGATTAGGAAAGATTCTGCTTTCCTGTAGCTCAGTGGTTAGAGCATGGCGTTAACAACGCCAAGGTCATGGGTTCGATCCCAGGGATTGCACATACTTAGAATCAAT
>JAZGTI010002986.1:0-33419 GCA_036877585.1 Botia kubotai
ATTACTGCTGTTGAAATATGAAATGGTGGCGGGTCCGGATTGAATTCCCTCCGGGTCCGGATCCGGACCGGAGTCCGGACTTTGAGAAGTGCTGCCTTAGATGCTCTGTGCACTACAAAGGTATTCTCATCAATAGACCTTTCAAGCGGGTACCACCAAGTGACGGTTCATGAAAAAGATCAACACAAGACTGCTTTTGTCATGCCATTTGGATTTTATGAATACCAGCAAATGCTGTTCGGCCTTTGTAATGCACCGGCGACATTCCAGCGTCTCATGCAAGCCATAATGAGCGACCTGGTGTTTCAGATGGTTCTCGTTTACCTAGACAATCTGCTGGTGTACTCAGGTACGTTTGAGGGCCATTTAGTGAGGCTTGAGACTCTGCTCAAGAGGCTTAGAGAAGCTGGACTAAAAGTCCCCAAGTTTTTGGGGCATGTAGTGTCCACGCAGGGGGTGGACCCAGACCCAAATAAAGTGAGTGCTGTAACGCAGTGGCCGGTCCCTAATACTCTGAAGGAGTTGCGATCCTTTTTAGGATTTTGTAGCTACTACCGAAGGTTCATTGAGGGTTTCTCGCAGGTGGTGGGTCCACTTCACGATGTAGATAATACCTGTTTTCGCCAGCCGAGTGCTGAGTGTCAACAATCTTTAGAGCACCTCAAGGAGAGGCTGACATCTGCTCCAACATT
Organism: Botia kubotai; assembly: GCA_036877585.1. NCBI lineage: Eukaryota > Metazoa > Chordata > Actinopteri > Cypriniformes > Botiidae > Botia > Botia kubotai. The sequence goes on from JAZGTI010002986.1 coordinate 693, forward strand.
GGGGTATGCAGATTTCACCCTACCTTTTGTGCTGGAAACCGATGCCAGTAGCTGGGGTCTGGGCACCGTATTATACCAGCAACAAGGGGAAAAAACTGTAATCGCCTATGCAAGCAGAAGATTGTGGGGTGCAGAGCGCAACGACAGAAAATACAGCAGTATGAAACTAAAGCTCCTGGCTCTCAAGGAGTTCCTGCTCGGATTGAAATTTACAATACTGACCGTCAATAATCCCCTCTGCCACCTTAACACTGCTAAGCTGGGTGCAATAAAGCAACGGTGGGTTGCACAACTCGCTGTGTTTGATTTCGAGGTGCAATACCGCCCAGGAATATGTAACACTGCAGCCGAAGAGGTAACTGAGGATTCCGAGTTTGATGGCTGTATAGCTATTTGTAATGCGATTTGAGCTGGAATAGGGTAGAACCGGACCTGGCGGTGCTCATGGATCAAAGGGAGGCAGGACCCCTGCATGCTGCTGTGGTGGATACAGATGGGGAATTTGAGCCCCTGCTGGAGAACACCCCAACGTTACCTGGATATACCAAGGATGAGCTGCGTGAGTTTCAGAAGGTTGATCCGACCATTGATGCCCTTAAGAACTTCTGGGATCAGAAGAGGAAGCCCACAAAGCAGGAAAGGATAGGCTTATCTCAACCAGCTCTGTCGTTACTCAAGCAGTGGGATCGGATAATAGAGAAAGAAGGCTTGTTGTACAGAGTCGTCAATGATGTGTTCCATGGGGAATGCCTTCAGCTATTGCTTCTTGCTTGTCTTGTGGAGAGGGTGTTGCGAAGTGTTCATGACCAAATGGGACACCAAGGGGTTGAGAGGACGCTGGGCCTACTAAAGCAGTGCTGCTATTGGGTGGGAATGTATGATGCCGTGGAAAAGTGGGTGAAGACATGCCAGAGGTGTGTGTTGGCTAAAATGCCACAGCCCAAGATTCAAGCACCCTGGGCCCCTCTTCTTGGATTCTCAGCCACTAGAAGTGGTTGCAATGGATTTCACCACCCTGGAGCATGCTTCGGATGGCCGGGAGAATGTCCTGGTTGTCACTGATGTTTTCACAAAATTCAGTCAGGCATTGCCTACCCGGGATCAGAAGGTGGACACCACTGCTAAGATCCTCCTCAAAGAGTGGTTCCTCAAGTACAGTGTGCCCCAGCGTTTCCACTCAGACCAGGGCAGGAACTTTGAGAGCGTAGTCATTGCAAAGCTTTGTAAGCTGTATGGAGTAAGAAAATCTCGCACTACACCGCATCACCTCCAGGGTGATTTAACCGTACACTGCATGATCTTCTTCGTTCATTGCCCCCTGATAAGAAACGGAGATGGCCAGAGGGACGATGACTGTAGGCAGGGGAGAGTGTCACCGGGTCAAATCAAAACAACCAAAGAAACTATGCAACCCTTTTTAATCCCCTGTGTATATTTATGTACTATGTGAGCCCTATACATTTGCTTAGAGGGAAAAAAGCGATCAATAACATGCACTATAGTAATGTGTTGCAGCCCCTTTAAGAGATTGCGTGTATTACGGGAGTGAGTGCCGATGCTGTGTGTGTGACTCCGGGCAGCACATGGTCCTCGATTTGGTGAGAAAATATGTTGAGTTTTGAGACTAAAAGTTCATAAAACACTAGTTATATATTATCAACTTATAAGTATTTACTCATTGCATCCTTAAGGGTTTAGTCAACGGATGGTTGCATATCGTGCATACCTGTGCAGTTTGTAATCCGCTCGTGGGAGGTGTTTTCACATTGTGTGTTCTCTTCAGTCAAGTGTGAATTTGAGCGTGTAAGTGTTCATTTCTAGTTTAATGCAGTAACGCATACTAAAATGTAACTAATGTGCAATCTGTGTGAATGTAATGTTGCAAGGAGAGATGTAATATACACTTTATGATATATAGTATATAATATATGTTGTAATAGAGAGGAGATGTGAAGCACGTAAACTCACATGTGAGCTGCGGGTCACGTGGGCATTTGGTCCTGGTATACTGCAGTAATGTGAGTTTTGATTATTTGCTCTTCCTTTTTATATCAGTTATTGTTTCATTGAATATGACTGAGCATTGTAAGTTAATAATTACTGTTGACCAGATACGCATGTTAAACTGCAAGAATATGGCATAAAGTGATATAAATGTGTTAATATAATATTAATTAATTAGTTATTGTTAATTCTGTGCTGTAAGTGACCTGCTATTGCCCCTTGTTGTGAATTTCTTTGTTTTCCTCTTATTTTCAAAGGGCCACTACTGTTGTTTTATTGGTTGGTAAAAAAAAGTCTTTGTATAGAAGACCCTGTTACGGTTAGCTGGTTGTGTTTGTGATAAAAATAAACAACGGGATAGGGAACTAAATGGTAAACGGTATTTAATGAAATAAACGCACACAAGAAACAACACAAACACTAACCGTATAGATGAATGGGGTGACGACAAGTGCAAACAGCAGTATGAAACATAAAACAAACCACGACGAACATAAAACAGGTCCAGGGCAATAGAATCCAAAAGGGTAATTCAAAATCGTAGTACAAATACACAGTCCAAAAATCCAATAAGACGGGAAGAACACACGAGAGGAATAATCAATATACAGAAACCACGGAATAAACGCCAAACAATAACCCACACCCGAACATTCAAAACCCGGTAATTAAATACACACACTAATCACGGTGACACAGGTGATGACGATAACCAGGAACCGGAAGTGAAGACAGTGATGACAACAGAAAACAACATTTTATAATAAGAGTCCGAACTGTCCGCATAGCGCGGGAGTCTGGCTCCGTAACATAATGTCCCCCTCCCGGTAGGCGTGTCCTCACGCCGTACAACCGCCGTCGATGGCCAAGGGGGCATCGACGGACGGAGACGCCATGGCGGAGACTTGCGGAGCCAGGGAGGAGACTTGCGATGCCAGGGAGGAGTCCTTGGAGTAGCGAGCGCCATCGCCCGGATAGACTCTGGAGTGGCGAGCGCCATCGCCCGCAGACTTGAGAGGCGGATGCCGCCGCCGCCGGAATGCAGACTTAAATGTCGGTAGGCCCCGAACCCAACGGGGACCCAGACAGGCTAGCTCGCAGGGCAGCCTCGGGCTCCGACTAAGAGACCGCGGTAGGCCCTAGCTGTGAAATTAGGCATGAGGACTAAATTTTTGTAGGCCGGGTCCAAACCAAATCTAAAGATTATCATGATTGCATTGTCCTCAACAGGTAAATCATAGATCTCATTTAAAAAATCCTGTACGTAGCAATCCATTGATCTCCCATTCTGACATGGCCAAGAAGCCATAATTCAAAAAACAAAAACAAAATCCCAAAAAACAGGAAACAAACAAAAACGCTGCTGTGCTGTCGTCTGTGTGGTTGGGTTATTCTTAAACAGGTCCAGGGCAATAGAATCCAAAAGGGTAATCCAAAAACAAGGTCGGGGCAGGCAGAGTAAAACTTCGAAAATATTCGAATAACAAAGTCAGTCCGGGTAATACACAGAGAGATAAATGCAGTAAGGAAAATGCTCGGAAATGATGCACAGGGCAAATCAATATACAGAAACCACGGAATAAACGCCAAACATTATTTAATCTTGTTTGTCCATACACAAGAACATTGTTTCTGTTAACCCAACTAACCTTTAACACTTCAAACACGGCTACATTTATGCTTTTCATTTATTGATATTTTCAGATGTGAAGCTTAAACATTTTGGACAAGAGTGTCTGTCAAAATCCACTAAATATAAATAATAGAAAAAATACATTTTGAGGTATATAAAATAAATGTATCCCTAAATGTGACATACATAAATCTAAAAACTTACTGTATTTACATTTCTATGATAAAACAAAACTGGCAAAATTTAGCACTCTTGTGATAAACACCCTCATAAAGCCATCTCTTCTAAACCTGTAATTGAAAAATGCACGACCCGTGTTTCACTGCTGAAAGTTTGGTTCCCTATAGATGGCAGCAAAGACTAGACATCCTAAAAATATTATTTTCACACTTTTCATCATGATCTTGATCTGATGAACTGTCACAACTGACAGTGCCAGACTGACGAGAATCTGTTAGGGTATACAAGATAACCATTACAATGAGTCCCTGTTTACTCATTTTTCAAGACATTATTCACTACTAACAGGGCGACAGTGGCAAGGAACCAAAACTCCAATGATTTATAGATGGAGAAAAAAAACCTTGGGAGAAGCCAGGCTCGACCGGGAAGGCCAGTTCTCCTCTGGCACGTTAAAGCTGCAATTCGTAACTGTCTCGGTTACAAACAGGGTTGATTATAATGATTTATAGTTATTTATTGATGAAAAACTGATGGTTCCAATTATATTTGATAATATGATGGGCACTGAGAAATCGTGCCAACAGAAACAGTGGGGCATAGTGTTACTAATTGCAGTCATAACATCACACTGCTGTGACTAAGCAGAAAACAAATTATAAAAACTAAGCTAAAAGTAGGCATGTATATAACGATAGGTTTACTAAGGAAATCAAATCCTGATGATCTCAGGGGTCATTCACTCCAGTCCCCCACCATCTGGTCTCAGAGCTTGGATCCAGGACTACCAGGATACTGGACTACAGGACCTTGGGGAATGAAAGACAGATTTAGTGTGGAGCCAGTACATCATATGGGAAGTGTCCCCGGTTCCGGTTTACTTAATGCAGTCTAACAATCCCTTTTGAGTAATTTGAATAATAAATACATAGCACTATGTGTAGGCTAGATTAAATAGGTGGGTCTTTAATCTAGATTTAAATTTACATAATGTGTCTGCCTCCCGGACAACACTGGGAAGACTATTCCAAAGTTTGGGTGCCAAATACGTGAAGAATCTACCACCAGCACTTGTTTTTGGCGAATTGGTGAAGTCCTCGCCTTGAATGTGATTGACATTTGCACACTAATGTATCTGCACCTTGATTGTAACATGATGTGTTGTGACACCCCCCACGCCTTTCCAGTCATTTAAAAAACTGCCGCCAAGTACCTGGATAAGATTCCTAGTTAGCTTTCATACATGTGCTTTCCACAGGACCTGTTGCCTTAAGTATTTCTTGGCATTAATCTGTCCCTGGAAAACAAGTCAAAACAGTGGTCAGTGAGATATGATAACTACATGATTATTATTGATTTGTGATGAAATATAGAAGTTGCATGAAAAGGGGCATAATGTTTATAATGTTACAGAAAAATGTGCAATGCAAGTTTGTGGACAGGCATCACTATTTGGTGAACCACATAGATGTTTTTATGGATGAACCTCCTAATACTTGTTATCAAGGCATTCAGATATGTGAATAAATGAAGTTTAATAAATGTGCATTCTGCTTTCTTCTGGGGAGCTTATTGGAGTGGGCTATCTACTTAATCAGTCTGGAGAGCAGCTTTAGAGGATGGACCAAGATACGGGTACAGACGAGCTGCTGGAGGAGGTTAGTGTGGAAGAGCAGAAGACGAAGGATTTGAGGAGGACTTTACTAACGATCCTACCATGACCTTACTCTTTGAGGATCCATCTAGAATTCTACCTGTCCCAGTCATCCACCTGTTGCGCCTTCCTCCACTCAGCCAACTGCTGCTGCAATCGTCCTCCGCTCATATCAAAAATGACCTTGAAACAGTTCAATTGTCACAGTGGCGGCTCCAGCTGCATCTCCACCACGCCACCAGAGCCGTCACCAGAATACTGACCGGAATTCCACTCGGACTACAGTTCCCATGATGCACTTACCTGAAGCCTGATTACTTCCTGGCTGCCACCTGTTCCAAATCAACCATCCTCCATATAAACCAGACAATTGCGTGTAGTCTTTGCGAAGTCTTGATTTGCCTCCGGCATCAATTTTGAGCATTTTTCCCTGTTTATTCATTGTTGGTTTTTGTGTATCATCTGGATTGTTTAATGTTACAGATTGTTTGCCTCCTGCCCTATTGTTTGGATTGTCTACTCGTTCTATGATTGTTTGCTACCTGCCTCAACCTTGAACTGTGTTAACGCTATTGATTGTTTGCTGCCTTCCCTGAAACACGCCTGTTTAATGACTACTCTTTGTTTTTGCCTTCGTTGTTTGTGTTTGCTGTTACCTGTTCTGCCTGGCGAACATTCTAATAAATTATACTGCAGATGGATCCAACTCAGTCTGATTCTTTGTTACATCAATAGATATCAATAAGTGTAAAAATTAATTACAGTTAATTTGTTACAGTATTTTACAAATAATAATTACAGTAATTACAACAGTAACTGAAGTAGTATAGAATTAAATTATAATTAGCTTAGGTAAGACTCAAACCGGTGTCTGCCGTGTCAGTGATGCACACTGTACATTGCATTGAAAAAAGCTGTTTTAAAGGCAATGTAGGAAGGTTTCCAAGATGACTTTAGAACCGCTGCATCCTACAGACTTCCCACTGTGTCCATGGCAGAGAGCTGCAATAGACGTGTTTAACCGAAACCTTTTAGTAGTCGACTACTATTCAAGAGACATTGATGTGGCCAAATTGTCAGAATTTTGCTCGGGGTCCATAACTGAAACCAAAAAGCAGTGTTTTCATAGAATGGGGTGCCAGAGGTATTAATATCAGACAATGGGCTACAGTATAGCAGCACTGACTACTGGGACTTTGCAAGGGAGTATGACTTTAAGGGAGCAGTCCACGGTGTCCACAAGGAAAGCCGAAAGAGCAGTACAAACAGTACAAACAGAAAACTTCTTCGAAAAAACATCAGATCCAAACAAAGCCAGATCCAAACTTCTTCGAAAAAACATCCAGATCCAAACAAAGCCTTGCTTGCATATCGCTCCACATCACTTACAATTGGCTACAGTCCAGCTGAATTATCAATGGGCAGAGGACTGAGAACAGGCTTGCTGACATTTTTCACAAAATCAGACACAACAGTTTTTAATTAATATAAAATTAAAAAACAGTATCATAAGCAGTATGTAAGATCGTAAGCTTACAAATTGCAGCTTTAATGTGCCAGAGAAGAACTGGCCGTCATGGGTAAGTGTGGTTTTCCCAAGGTTTATTCTCCATCTATACATCATTCAAGTTTTGGTTCCTTGCCACTGTCACACTGTTGGCTTTCTTACTGGGAGACTGAGGGGACCCTAGCTGAGAAAATTATTATTAACTTTTTTTAATGTAGAAAATCCCACTGTATTTATGTAGGGAATTTGCATAGCATTTGGGGGCTATTACATGGATCTACATTTTGAACTGTAACTGCACCCGCCCACCCCCAAAATTCACACCATGGACTTAGTCCCCATCCCCCACCAAAATCATCACAACGCAACGGGGGACAAGGGGGACCCTAACAAGTGACAAACCTGACTGGGGCCTACTTATTGTTCAGTGGCTGTGCCAAAGCTTGGGAACATTGGGCTTGTTGAAGATGGCAATAATGGAAAATGAGGATAAAAGTGAGAGGAAAAAAAAGAAAATGAGAGAAAGTGAAAAATTAAAAGTCCCCAGTCATTTCTAGACTCTTTTGGTGGATCAATAGCAATTTTGCCTTTAATAAAATGTTAAATAAAATGTCATTCTATACTACTGTAACGAAAAGTCAGAGGCATTCAGATCTATTTGCAGCTTTAAATGTAAGTAGTGAAGCAATCCAGGTTAAATATCAACAACAGTTATAACAGAGACAAGGCAAGAGCAGTAATTGTTAAAACAGGCTTGGGTCTAGGCAGGCAGCAAACAATCAAAGTCCAATAAACAATCCAAAACAGGGGCAGTCAGAGAACAATCCAAAAACGATAAACAATCCAAGGTCACAACGAAAACAGCAATGCAAGGAGAAAACGCTCAAATGATAGCCAGAGCAAATCAAGACTTGGGATGGGGTTAGAGTTTGGCTAAGGTTTATATAGTTAATGGTTAATAAGGTGCAGGTGTGTATTGGTGTGGTCGGTCCAAGGTATGAGGGATCATGGGAAATGGAGTCCGAATTGAAACAGGTTAGTATAATCAATATAATCAAAAGTGATTAAACTGACATAAATGAAATGAACCAGTAACGTGATGACTAGTATATTTACTATATTTGTATCATTATATTATAACAGCAAATATACCCAACAGCCTCAACCCAGCATTATTGTTTTAAAAAATAACACAGCAGTTTTTAGAGGTAATAAACATAGCAGCAAATGTTGTAACAGCTCTGTCTTTTATTGGGTCTAACAAAGCATATCATCGCTTTTACATGTTTCTGATTTAATGAATAACACTTGTTGCAACTGTCCCCAGTCTTCCTTACAATAATTATACCGCAATCGGTGCAGAACTTTAACACACTAGCACACGTGTATTGTGTGAATTGTTAATCCTATCCTTGCAGAAGGTATGACAGTTTTAAATTCATGTTGACAAAAAGCTGGTAAAAGTATCAATTTATAAGTTAGATATTACTATTGTCTACTTGACCATATTATCAACGATTACAATGTTTGACCTTATCAGAATAGCAATTGTTATGTGTGTAATGTAAACAATTTGTAAGATTTGTAATGTTGATCAATTTTTCCAGTTACACTTACAAAAACCAACGGTTTTACTAAAATAAGGCTACAGCAAACCACATTCATTCACGCAGAACCAAAGCACGACAAGGAAAAAAATCATCCACAAGACATATGTGTAACGTAGATGCAGAATTGTGAGGATCCATGTGCAGCTTTTATTAAGAATGGTCAAAAACAGGCAAGGGTCAAGATACAGGCAAACAGTGTGATAGGGAATAGGCAAGCTCAAAACGATAATACAGGCAGTGGTCGAGGCAGGCAGCAAACAATCAAACGTTAAACAGTCACAGTTCAGCGCATGCAGCAAACAATCCAAAAAAAATGTAATCCAAGGCAGAGTCATTCTACTGGTTGATGCCTGGTTTGTTAGCAGTTAGGGTTAGGGTTAGCAGCGTCTAGATCTCATTTATCCAGCTGTTCCAATTTGCTAATGTAAATGACGAAATGTGATATCACAAATTAAGCACAGTCACAGATTAACCTGTATGACAAATTCTCTGAAAATTCTCTTTTTTTAAATTATTTTTACTGATGCCTGAACTGAAAACAACATTTCTCAATAAATATACTGAAGAATATGCTATACAACATTTACAGATTTTTATAAAAAATCTGTTGGATTACAAAATGCATTACTTACAGTACAAAACCCTACTTAAATTGTATTACACTGATAATTCTAATTATTGATGTCAATTAATTATATTGCTAACACTTAATATGTTTCAATTTTTGTACCATTTATAAATATTGGTTATTGTTTATTTCTACACATTTATTAATTTATTTACATGTAAATTAGTTAATGTATTTTGAATATAAATTAATTTACAATAAAGTAATATATTTATGATTTAAGATTAACATGGATTAATAACTGCTGTAAAATTGTTGTACATTTTTAGATCACGACACCTATTGCATTTACTACTGTTGACAAATTCTTTATCGTAAAGTGTTGTAAAGTGTTATCATATTGCGGAGTACTTCATGTGACTGAACTTTAGTGGGCTGCACAATGTACAGTTTAACCACTCATTGCAGTATTTTATACTCCAGTCAGACATTCTCTTATGCGCACAAATCAAGTCACTTTTATACTTGCAAACCATGTCATTTTGTAAAGTAAAATATTAAATCTTTATCTTTTAATTATATATAGAATTGTCACAACCAAAATGATCATGACCAGCATGTCATTGATTCTTCCCTTGCCTTGCATCTGAAAACAGTATACAATTCATCTCGCATTTTAACAGAACATTTTTAGTAGATTAAACTGTTTCTCCACTGAGTTACGTGACTGTTGATAAATGTACAGTCACAATGTGTTAAACCTGTGAAGAACATGTCCAGGTCATATTTCTTGAGGTCATATTTCTTTATTTATCCAGGATGTCGTAATTTGGGAGGTGGCTGCTGGAAAATCCTGTGTCAGTGCTAGAGTCCAGACAGCAGGTTTATTTACTGAGTTTGAGCCAGTCTCTCCAGTGGGACTGGTCTTGCTCTGGTCCAGTCCTTGGTATAGATGAGGGTGAGAAGAACCATCTGGACTTTTGCATGAAAGACAGGCTACCCATAGCTCTTTTCTGTGGAGCTTGTTGTTCTGTCTGCTGTTGACTCTTCAGCTGTTGGTTGATGATAACCTGGATATCATCCTAAAGGAAAATATAGCACATATTATTTAATATTATTAAACAGTAGCTACTTTTTAAAGGCAGTTTTTAAACTACAGCTTAGAAGAAGAAACAGTTCATCTGTTTTCAATATGATTTCTCTTTTCTACTAACAAGATACTTTCTCAAAAACTGCAGTATTAGTATGGTGTGACAAAATGCTGTATAGCTTGCGCATACAGCTCTACAGCGAAGAAAACTGCATTTAGAATCTGCCACTAATGCTCCGCTTGATGGAATCTCTGCCCCCAAATCACATGACAAGTAACAATAAATAAACTATAAATAACTACTAAAGATCCATTAATGGGACAGTAAGAAGTGGAAGGTTTTGCAGTAACTGACCTGCCAGGCCTCCAGTTCCTGAGACAACTCTAGTTTCTTCTGAATGGCTTCCAGAAGTTGGTTGCTTAAGCACATCATGTCATGTTTAGTCTTCATTAGTTCGGCTTCCATAACTGTCTTCCTGTGTTTCAAAGAAATGTCACATGACTTATACTGTAATATCTATATTTATTTTCACGTAAACAGTTTATATAGAGTAGATATAAGAAAAATATATAAAAATATACATAGTTCAAAGAAAATATTCATTATTTACTTAGCAAGGGCATCATCACGGACCCTTAAGGCCTGTTGAACCACTTCCTCATCCAGCATTTTCTCAGCATGTTGCTTGAACTGTGTGCTCTCTGCTATTAGATGCTTATTCTAAAAGAGAAAACAAATGTTTGCACTGAAATGCCACAAAACACAGTTTCATGATTCCAAAATGTCTGACTAATGCTACTAATAATAACAGTTGAAAGTTTGGATACACCACTCATTCTTTATTCTTTTCCTCATTACATTTTGGCACTGTACAAAGTAACAATGCAGTTATTTAGCACAAAAAACACCTACTCTTAAATTAAATAATGCTTGATTGTTAAATATTTACAAATTTTGTACAGCTGGAGAAACTTTTATGTACTGTGTGATAAAAAGCTCTTAAACAAATCCAAACAGGCTGAGTTAATTCTTTATTACAATGTGTAAATAGGGCATTGGTTTACAAATACAGTATAAAATCTCAAAACCTGACTGCTCCAAGATTTACTACCCAGGTTGAAGTACAAACAGTTTGAAACATGAAGAAACAACACAAATATTGAATTAAAAATTAATTAAAAAAAAAAAATTGTGTGGTCATAATATAATGGCTGTCACAATATAATACTGTAATAATATTTTCACTACATAGTTATTATGGCTTAAAGAATTCATGGTATTTTCACAATACCTATTTAAAAAATGCTATCAGTTTATCTTTAACTTTGACGTTTGTCACAATATTTATATTTTATATCTTCTATATCTGAGCCACTTTCAAATGTGGATTTAAATACATAATACATAATCGATTTCCAGACATCCGAACTGAATCTAAACACACATATCTGATTCACCTTGGCTGTAATGTCACTGTTCCATGAAGGATTTCATTGAACATCATAATTTCGCACCTATACCAAACCTGGCTGTAATGCCAGCGTAAAATAAAGAGTGTTAAAGCCAAATATAAGGAGGCTATAAGGATATATGGAGTTGTCGTGCCACTGATGTGGAAAGCATTAAAGCAGTCTTTATAATGGCAGCATAAAATTAACGCTTTGGCTTTTTTGTCTTTTGAACAGATGAATTATCAAAGGTCCATCCACAATTTGAGGGTCAATCATGGCGCTCATATTATTAAATGACTGGAATGTTTTTAAATTAGAGATTAATGTAAACGTGCATCCGATACGAGGCTGAAGTGTAAACAGGCGGGACAGAAATAATGGATATGGACTCGGATCTGAACATTAAGACTTGCAGTGTAAACATAGCCTCAGTTTCTAACCCAAAAAGTTATGGACTACAGCTTTAACATGCCCTCCCCATACAGCCGGCTTAAAAAAAGACCTTGCTCCCAAGATTTTTTTCTCCATCTACACATTCATATCATTTACACATATCATTGCCACTGTTGCCCTGCTGGTTTGCTGGGAGACTGCTGACATTTAGCTTGGCTTAGGTGTTTGTAAATTGTTAATATTGATTTTAATATAATGATCCTACTACAGTCTTACAGTCCTAACCCTAACCCTGAATAAATAAAATGTAAAATAAAATAGACCCTAGGCTCCGCCTCCTCCGCGCCAGCAGAGGGAACAATCTCCAGAATCTAGCTTATCCACATTTGGACTCCATTTCCCAGAATGCCACATTTCCCGGAATAATCATCTCCGTTTCATCACCTGTGATCAATTACCACACCCTATTTAAACTGTGTACCTTGTTTGTTATTTGCGAAGTCTTGATCGGCTACGGCTATCATTTCTGAGCATTTTTCCCGACTGTTGATTGTACTGTGTTTGATCTCTGGACTGTCTAACATTTATGCCTGTTTGCTGCCTGCCTTGATCCCTGGACTGTTTATAACTTTTGTGAATACTTCCTGCCTGACCCGACCTTTGCCTGCTTTTCGTTTTTTGCTTTGCTCTGTCTACTCCATTATTGTTTGCTCGTTACCGATCTCTGCCTGTTTTTGACTACGATTAATAAATAAGCAGCAGATGGATCCTGGTACCTCTGACTCCTCATTACAGGGACCCTAGCTGGGGATATTTTTATTATTAAAGATATAGAAAAGTCTGAATATAGAAATTCAGACTCACAGACAGATGGTAGTTAAGCCGACAGGCGCATTTATTGTAGCGGTAAATATTAAAGTAGTGGTAAATGGTAAACAGATATGATAATGTCCAGATATATATATATATATATATATATAAACAGGAATGGTAATGAGAATACTGATGAAGGAAATCCAGAAGCTGACGATGACGATGGAGACTGGAGATGGAGGTAAGTCACACACACAACACAACACTGGAGAACACGAAGGAGATCTTGGAGACAAATACGAACTGGAGCAGGTAAGCAGTAGAGCATGGAGATGAGTGTGTTTCCGTGGTTGTGATCAGACAACAGGTGAGTGGAGTGTGTGTGCTTATAAAGTGTCCTTGACTGGAATCAGGTGCAGGTGATCAGTACTTAGGTGACTATGAACGCTGAATGTGGGTGGAGCCTGGTTTCCGTGACGGAACCCCCCCTCCACGGACCACTCCTGAGGGCCGAATTACCTGACATTGTGGTGGACGTCCTCGACCTCTGGCCGCAGGAGCCTCTGGATGCACAGTATGGAATTCCGTCAGTAGATTGGGGTCTAGGATATCACTTCTGGGTACCCAAGATCTCTCCTCAGGTCCATATCCTTCCCAGTCAACAAGATATTCCAGCCTACCACCACGATGCCGGGATCTTAGGATCTCCTTAACTGAGTAGACTGTTCCATCCTCGATTACTAATAGAGGGGGAGGCTTCTCTCTTGGACCAGGCTCTGTGGGAACATGAGACAGTGATGAGTGATATGGTTTTGGAAGTGATTCATGGAATATTGGGTGAATCCGGTATTGTGGTGGTAGCTTTAGTTGGTATGTACTGGGTTGTACTGGGTTGATTTGTCTGATGATGGGAAAGGGGCCAATGAACCTGGGACTCAGCTTTTTACAGGGTGTTCTTAGCCGGATGTTTTTTTGTGAATAGCCATACCTTTTGTCCGGGTTTGTATCTTGGTGTTGGTGCCATGTGGATTAAGCGTATTCTTTGGTTTTGTGGAACGTATCTGTGATTGGGTGGACACCCCGGCGGAGCTGGATCGGAGACACTGGCGTTATCAATTTCCTTGTCCAGGGACCACTGTATTGGACTGACAATCATGCTGGTAGGAATGATGGTTTCTGGTTTGTTAGTTCATCTGGAGAGTATAATCTGGATAATGCATCAGCCTTTGTATTCTTATTTCCTGGACGATATGAAATGGTAAAGTTAAAACGTGTGAAGAAAAAGGCCCACCTGGCTGTTCTAGGATTGAGTCGTTTTGCCTCTCATAGATATTCCAAATTTCAATGATCTGTGTATACAATGAAAGGATGATGGGCTCCCTCCAGCCAGTGTCTCTACTCCTCCAACGCTAACTTGATGGCTAACAGTTCTCTGTTTCCAATATCGTAGTTTTGCTCCACTGTGGAATGTTTCTTTGAAAAGAAGGCACAGGGATGGAGTCGTGGTGGTTTCCATGCTGCTGTGACAGTATGGCTCCCACTCCTGATAATGATGCGTCAACCTCCACAACAAAAGGCTTGAGTGGATCGGGGTGAATCAGGGGTGGAGCTGAGGTAAACGCTTCCTGTAGCTTCTTCATGGCTTCAGTGGCATCTGCGTTCCAGGACAGAGACTTGGGCTTGCCTTTTAACAAATTTGTGAGTGGAGAGGTGATGGAACTATAATTAGCAATGAAACGGCCATAAAAGTTGGAAAAACCTAGGAATCTTTGGAGTTCTTCGACATTTGTAGGAATTGGCCATGATCTGATAGCTTCCACCTTCCCCTTGTCCATCTTAATGCCTTTAGAGTTTGCTATAACCCAGAAATTGAACGGAGGTTTGATGGAAAGTACATTTTTCAGCCTTTAAAAATAAATGATGTTCACGGAGCCGTTTGAGGACCTCAGAAATGTGTTGATGGTGTTCTGTCTCATTCCGGAAGTACACTAAAATATCATCAATGTAGATGATCAGAAAGCGGTTTAGGTACTCTGGAATACAGAGGGGGCATTAACTCTGGAATACGGAGGGGGCATTAACAAGACCAAAGGGCATTACGAGATATTTGAAATGTACCGCAGGAGTGATAAAAGCCATTTTCCACTCGTCTCCCTCACGTATTTGAATGTGGTTATAAGCGCTTCTGAGGTCCAATTTTGTGAAGATTTTGGCTCCATAAAGCTGTTCTAATGCTGTAGTGATGAGAGAAATGGGATATCTAAACAGAATAGTGATCTTGTTTAACTCACGGTAATAAATACAAGCCTCTGTCCTTCTTCGCCACAAAGAAAAAGCTGGAAGCAGCAGGGGAGGTAGATGGTGGGATATATCCTTGATCGAGTGCTTCAGTGATATACTCCTCCATGGCCTTCTGTTCTGGGATGGATAGTGAATAAATCTTACCTCTGGGTACTGGAGCATCCGGAATGAGGTCGATGGCGCAGTCCCATGGTCTGTGCGGTGGGAATATTCCTTAGTAGTGGATATTTTCTCCAGAGGACTTTCAATGGACGTAGAATAAACTGGGAGATCAGAGTGATGTACATTTGGTCTTGGTAAATTCTGGGAAACATTTGTTGAAACAGTTCTTACGCCCACTTCAGGACTTCTCCAGTGGCCCAGGATATTGATGGGTCATGTGAAACGAGCCATGGGCGCCCTAATACAACTCCAGATGTTGATCCCTCCAGAACCAATAAAGAGATGTCCTCTGAGTGAAGCAGACCAACTTGTAATTTTATGGGACCAACAATGTATTTCACGTGTCCTCTACCAATGGGATTACGTGGGGGTACGTGGTTTCATTGATCCTTTTCTGGAGTTGGAGTTGATCGCAGAAGTCGATGAGTGCATTAACTGAAACACAATGATAAGCTGTAGTGAGTTGTACAATGGTAGTGAGTGGTGAAACTTTCATAGGTGATGAAGAAACAACACTCACTAGAGGTCTTGGAGGACGAATAGGACATGTTTGGATTACATGTCCTGTCTTTCTACAATAGATGCACAGACCCTGGGTCAGCCGACGTTGACGTTCATTCGATAGGCGTGTAAGATGAGTATGGTTCAGATTTTGAACTGGAACCGCGTTTCTCATCTCAATTATGATCACTTAATTTTTTATTTGAGATATTTTGAGTATTTGTTTAACTGTTTGATTTTTCATGTGAGTAACATTTTTCATTAGTAGCATTAAAGCAGTTCTTAACTGAATTCTGTGAAAAACTTTGTTCATTCATGTTATTGGAAGAATTAACAAAACGTTGCTATTATTGTAATGATTTAATTACAGTCTTAAAGATTTGTTGTCTGTCTAAATGTCACAGTCTCAGAAAACGTATGTATTGTTTTGGTAGGCTGTCTTTATATGTTACTTTCTCATAAAGCCTTCAGATAGGTATGAGTCTTCACAAGCAAAGACAGGTATTTCTGATGTACGTCTTTTTCTTCAAATGGTTTAAATGTGTTGTAGTTAGCATCAGTTAAGTCAACTTTATATACTGTACATAAACTGATTGTCATTTCCCTGCTCTGATCAGCCCAGGTTTTGTTGTGTTGGAGCACATGGCTTTGTTTTGACAGCTTGCCATGTGCTCAGCTTTTATTGTTGCATCTTCCCTGCCCTCTTGTTACCTTATTAGCTCTTACTTCTCATTACCTTGTTCATTCTCCACACCTGTTCTCTCTCATTATTTTCCCTTTATAGTCTCCTCGTGTTTGTTGCCTTGTGTCAGATTGTTTCGGTTATGCCAGCTATCTTGGCTGTTGGCTTGGCTTGTTCTTTTGAGTTTGGTCTGTGTGAAGCGTTTAGACTCCTGGCTTGTTTTTGTGTTTCTATATTCTAGAAACGAAAATGTTTCTATATTCTATCTTGTTTTTTCTATTTCTATTTTCGATGAGACCAAGATGGCGCCGAGTATGGCAGTCTCAGTGCTTAGCTCTCAAGTGTTTGTTTTGTTTCTGTTAGTTTTTTCTGTTTTTTGTTTTTCAAACACCATCAGTTTTACCAGGGATGAACTGCTCAACATTCGTCAAAACACTCCACAAAATCTTTAACCAGATTTGTTTTATTCAGGCGTTTTGTTGAACGTTGTAGTTAGCGGCGCTGATCAAATGCTTCAGGATGGGTAGACAGGGGAAGCGAGTCGGTGCGCTCGTAAACCGTTGCCTAGCATCCATCTGGCGAATGTCCGCTCTCTACCCAACAAAACGGATGAACTTCTTCTGCTCACCCGGACCAACAAGGATTTTTCAAACTCTGCTGCTCTGTGTTTCACAGAAACCTGGCTGAACGACACCATTCCAGACAGCGCATTAAGTCTGCCGGGCTTTCAGCTGTTTAGAGTGGATCGCAACCCAGAATCAACGGGGAAATCACGGAGCGGCAGGACGTGCTTTTACATCAACGAAAGGTGGTGTACAGATGTATCTGTGTTAAAGAAGATGTGCTGTTCCGATCTAGAAGCGCTCTTTATTAACTGTAAGCCTTTTTTTATTCGCTGCGGGAGTTTTGCTCGTTCATTCTGGTGAGTGTTTATATTCCTCTGCAAGCGCACGTGAGCCTGGCTTTACAGCAACTCGCGGATCTGATCACAGAGACTGAGCAACATCACCCGGACTCTGTTTTAATCACTCTCGGGGACTTTAATAAAGCAAATCTATCACGTGAACTGCCAAAATACAGACAGCATGTTACATGTCCCAGCAGAGACAGTAATATACTGGATAACTGCTACACATTAATAAAAGATGCATATCACTCTGTCCAACAAGCAGCTTTGGGACTCTCTGATCACTGTTTGGTTCATCTCATACCGACCTACAGGCAGAAACTGAAATCAGCTAAACCTGTATTAAAGTCTGTAAAAAGATGGACTAAGAAAGCAGAGCGGGACTTACAAGCCTGTTTCTCTTTTACTGATTGGTCTGTTTTTGAAGCTGCTGCCAACGATCTGGACGAGCTCACAGAGACTGTAACTTCATATATCAGTTTCTCTGAGGATATGTGCATTCCTACCAGGACTCATTTAACTTACAACAACGACAAACCATGGTTTACTGCAAAACTCAGCCAGCTCCGTCAGGCCAAAGAAGATGCTCGCAGGAATGGGGACAGAGTCTTGTACAAACAGGCCAAATACACACTTGAAAAGGAGATCAGAGTGGCAAAGAGGAATCCGTAGCTGAGTCCGAAAAGCTACAAACTTAGTTCTCCTCTGGTGACACAGCTTCAGAAAATCATTTGAAAGACTGGTGTTGGATTATCTGAAGGACTTTACTGTACCTCTACTGGACCCCCTGCAGTTTGCTTACAGAGCAAACAGGTCTGTGGATGATGCAGTCAATATGATCCTGTTTGTGGACTTCAGCTCTGCTTTTAACACCATCAGCCCATCATTCCTCTAGCCCAAATTAACCTAACCCTAGCTCTGTCTGTCAGTGGATCACCAGCTTTCTGACAGAGAGGCAGCAGCTAGTGAGGCTAGGTAAATTCTCATCCAGCACCCGTAGCATCAGCACTGGAGCTCCTTAGGGCTGTGTTCTCTCCCCACTGCTCTTCTCCCTCTACACCAATGACTGCATCTCTAACTGTCTGGTTCGGCTCAGCTACCAAATCTGACCTCAGAAGACTGCAGAGGGTAGTCAGGACTGCTGAACGAATCATTGGAACAACCCTCCCCACTCTTCAGGAACTGTACAAAAGGGCCCTCACACCCAGCACACTTCTTCTTCGAACTGTTGCCGTCTGGTCGATGCTACAGAGCACTAAGCACCAGAACGACCAGGCACAGGAACAGTTTATTTCCCCAGGCAGTCCATGTCATGAACAATTAACAATGTCATGAACACTTACGATACACATGGTACACACAACACTATTTTACATTATTTATTTAACACACACACATTATTTACATTTCATATTTGCACATATCATCATACTTGTACAAACTCCTCTTACCTGTTCATACTTAAATGTCTATATTACATATTGTGTTTTTGCTATTTTGTACACTGTCTATTCTGTATATTTKTATCTATTCTGTATATTTGTATATTGTATATTATTCTTTTTATTACCTGTGTCTTGTCTTGTCACTGTAATTCTGTTGCACTGTAGAGCTTCTGTCATGTTTCTCGTATGTGTAAACATACCTGGCAATAAAGCTGATTCTGATTCTATTCTTTTCCCTTCAGTCACAATCCTAGTTTCCTGTTGCCATTTTCCTGCATTCCGACCTAGGTCTCATCAGCTGCTGATTCCCTCTGTCCTGCTTCCTGCGCCCATCACCTTCCTGCTCTCTTCCGTTTTCCCCAGTGAAAACTCCAATCTCGCTGCCCAGCTGATTCTCATGTCCTGCTCTTCTTCCTACCTTTTTACCCACCATCTACCATCTGGTTTCTCTTCTTCGTTTCTCTGCTGGCGTGCTGATCCAGATCATTAATCTGTTGGACTATTTCATCTCTCTTCGTTGAATTTCTCCAGTTGTTTAGATTACCATGTAAGTATTACTAATTAGCTTCACTAATATACATGTTAATGAACAATACAATTTGCAATAATCCTATGTATTAAATGTTTTATACATATTTAATTTTTTCTGTCTTCATTGTAAGTAAAGCTGTAAATAAACATTGTAACTTTGAATTAAATTTATTTAGTGTTTTTTATGTCCAATGAATCAAAATGTTACGGTGCAATAGCACCACCTACTGTGTGGGAGTGTCAACCAGATACTGGCACTGAATTATTCACGATATTATCATATGTGTAGTACTAACACAGTATCAATAATCATGGTTATTAATATTACAGTTATTGTCAATACCAGTATATTGTGAAAAAACCCAAATTAATCCCAAATTGGCAACAATACCTAAGTAGGTTAAGGTCTGTTTTCGATTCTGTTCTTGTTGTTTGTGCCAAATTCTGACTCTAATTCTGACCCTACCATCTTAATGTTGCAATGGAAATCCAAACTCAACAGACCAGTCAATGTTTTTCTATTCTATTGTGCAATTTTGGTGAGCCTATCCCCAGTGTAGTCCTGCCCTCTTTGTCTTGTTCTTAGCTGACAGGAGTGACACCCTGTTGTAGTCAATCTGCTTCAAGGCTGACATCCCTTTACTAATGTTCTTCTGCACACCTCAGTTGTAACCAGTGTTATTTAAATTACTGCTGCCTTTAAATCAGCTTGAACTAGTCTTGTTCTCCTCTGACCTCTGCAATCAGTATGACATCACACAGAGAACTGTTGCTCACTGTTTTTTTAGACCCTGTAAACCCTTGATTTGGTTGCGAGTGCAAATCACAGTAGATCAGCAGTTTCTGAGATATTCAAACTAGTCTGTTTTGCACCAACAACCACACCATGGTCATAGTTACTTAAAACGGCATTCCATAACTTTTTTTGGTTAAAAAAACAAATCAGAGTATGTAGAAACCAGATCAGTGTTTAAAGATCTCCTTACCCATTCTTAACAGTACACTTATAATAATGATTTATAATTTGAGCTGCCTGGTGCAATTTTGCAGGAATTGTCAGTTTGGCTTCATCTGACTTCAACGTATGTAAAGAAAAGTACATATAGTAACCTGAAGTTTCATGTTTTAAGCAGAGATGGAGATAGAGAGGCAGAAGTTACAGAGTGCAGCTTTAAATCACCATTCTTCCCTATTCTAATGCTCAGTTTGAACTTTAGCAGATCCTCTTGACCATGTCTTTATCCCTAAATGATTGGCTGATTAGATGTTTGTGTTAACAAGCAGTTGAAAAGTTGTATCTATTAAATTGGCTGTAAGTATACAGCTGAGACATAGAAGCACAGCTCATCTTTCTCCAAAAATTCACCAGGTTTGCCGACACTCCAAACAATGGGCACATTTTTTAGAAACTGTTCCCAGATCATTGGGCTGTTACTAGCTGTGGCTGAAAGCAGAAGGAATTGTTACCTGATACTTTAGCTCCTCTAGCCAGGGGGAGTTCTCACACAGATCACTTGCTGCTCCCACAACGGGCCTTCTCATCTCCTGCTGAAACAAACTATACATGTTCAGCACTTCATGCCTGAGAGAAATCATGAAGATGGTGAGTGCAAGGCGTATCTCTCTGCAGTATCAGGATCAGGTAACACATAATGGCATTTTCTTCTCAATCGCTACCTTCAGCTATTTGTGGCTTTACTGCTCCATTAATACAACCAACCTAATTAACTGAAACAAATCTTACTTTAACAAACACCAACATTTTTTCACAAACAATAGGTCATAACCAAACTCAGCTGGTCCCACTAAACATACAATGTAACATCAGTAGCATATTGTAAAATTGTCCAAATCTTTTGTCCTTTTATTATAATTATATTATATTATAATTATATTATGTAGATATTATTAATAGTGCATAAACGTAAATCCTAAACATACAGACAAAGAAAAAAAGAATGAAAGTTCAGTTTATTAAAAAAATAAAGCGCTTAGCCAAATACACTAGAATCAGGTATAAAGGGGAATAACAGAAGGCACTATGTGAATTGTGTTGTGACCAGAAATTTTTTTTTTATATATAATGTTACATTTGTTGTTAAAATCTTAGATCCTGGGATGCTACCCTTATGTAATTCAACATTAGATTACATTTTTAAGATATGAAAATAATTTGGGGAAGGTAATGCATTATATTCAACACAAAAAGTAAACCGCAGTGGAAACTATGTCAGCCTTTGTCATGTTTGTGTGTATCCCATAGCCATTGTGTATCCCATACAGTTTCACCTGTAGTGTCTCGCTGTGTGCTATTCTTTGTGCTGCATGTCTCAGTTTTCTCAGCATGCCCTGCAGGCTGTCATTTGAGTTCTGTTCAGGCTCTGCTCTCTGGGCCACAGGTCGCAGTAACTCCAGGATGTAGCACACTTCCTGGGACGCCTGCAGAACAAGTATGGCTTAAATTAACAGACAGCCTATTACACTGACAGGCATTGAAATAACTCATGAGTATAATTATGAGTGTAACTTGGATCAATCATCATTATCATTTCAATATGGCGGTGTGACAGTATCGCGCAGCGGCCACTCTGGACACAAAATGGTGCTTTTTGTTTGTTTTGACCAACCTCTAACAGCGCATGGACATCGGAGCTACCGGTGTACGTGTATACAACCACTAGATACTTACAAAATGCAGAAACAACACCTCAGCTACTCTGCATGATGATCTGCTGGAGAGGTCAAGTCAACTTTATTTATATAGCGCTTTTTACAAATTTTCATTGTTTCAAAGCAGCTGTACATGAATGATATCTTCAAAGCAGAGTACACAGCACACACAGACAGCCACACACATAGACAGACACAGAGAAAACAAAGGAGAAACCCAGGTAATATATTATGCAGACTATACAGTCATATATGGGGTACGGACAGATAGATTAATAATAAGTGCAGAATTAAAGCTGATGACAGCAGCCTCCTGAAGGGCAGTACAAGGGCAGAGGAGCTGCAGCCAAAGGTGGCGAGGAAAAAAAACTCCAAAAGGAGACAAAAACCTCGAGAGAAACCAGGCCCAGCCAGGAGAACCAGTTCTCCTCTAGCAATACTGCTGCATCTCTACAAGCTTGCCAGTGCTTGCACAACTAGACTAAGTGAGCAAAAGGATTATAAAAGAAAATAAACAAAAGTAAAAAGGTGATGCATTTAATATTATCCTTAATGTTATTGTGGTATTTTTCAAGTAGTTTGTGTTGTGCGATGGGGACATCTGATTTTTTCAGGCACGTGATGATTCTCCTGGCTCTGGCATAAACTCTAGTTACCTCGGAATGAGTATCCCGAGGTAGGGGAGGAAGGCAGAAAAAACAAATTAGCGTAGCTGCTGTTCACTGTACTACATGAATGCGTCACTGAAAAAATGTGTTTTTAATCTAGATTTGAACTGGTAGACTGTGTTTGAACCCCAAACAGTGTCGGGAAGGCTATTCCAAAGTTTAGGTGCTACGTATGAGAACGCTTTACCCCCTTTGGTGGATTTAATTATTCTGGGAACTATTAGAAGTCCGGAGTTTTGGGATCTTAGAGAGCGGGACGGGTTGTAGCGCGACAGGAGCTCAGTTAGGTATGTAGGAGCTAAACCGTTTAAAGCTTTGTAAGTAATCAGCAGAAGTCTATACGATACTTCATGGGTAGCCAGTGTAGAGATTTTAAAATAGGGGTTATGTTAAGGGGTTAGCGTAAGTTCAGAGACTGCTGCGTCTTTGTTTTCACAGAGACGTGGCTCAGCGTCAGAGTTCTGGATGCCGCCATTCAGCTAGACCGGCTAGCTTTGTTCCGTGCAGACAGAAACACAGCTCTGCACGGTAAGGCTTGCGGCGGTAGCTTGTGTGTTTACATCAACACGGAATGGTGCAAGAACTCAGTGCTAGTCTCTAGTTACTGCTCATCGCTGGTGGAGTTTGTGACTGATAGATGCAGACCTTTTTATTTACCACAGGAATTCACCACCATTCTCATAATCAGAGTATACAGTCCCCCCAGTGCAAATGTAAAAGATGCGCTCTGTGTGTGTGTGGGGCTATTGGCGAGCTGCAGAATTCAAACCCTGACAGACTGTTTATTGTTGCCAGAAATTTAATTCATGCAAATCTAAATTCAGTGCTTCCTAAATTCCATCAATATGTGGACTTTGCAACGAGAGGGAAGAACATGCTGGATCTTGTTTATACAAACATCCCCGGTGCGTACCGTGCGGAGCCCCGCCCCCACCTCGGCTACTCAGACCACATCTCTGTTATGCTAATCCCAGCATACAGACGTTAGTCAGACATTCGAAACCGGTTCTGAAGCAGGTGAAAACCTTGCCAACAAGAGCCATCTCTGTGTTTTTCCCTTTTGTTTAGCGTGTTTGTTTGTGATTGTTAGCTGCCAGCCTCTTGATCTTTACTTCAGACCAGAATTACAATTGCTTTCTGCCTGCCTTGACCACTGCCTGTCTTCTCGTTTTGATTTTGCTTGACCCTTATTGCTCTGTTTGCTGGTGTTTGACTATTTGGCTGTTTTTGACCACCCTGTAAATAAAGTGCTGCACATGGATTTAAACGTTCCATTCTAATCATGGTGGCACTGCAACTAAACTAGTAACTAATTTAGGCATCTGTTCATAGAAAATCTAATAGAAAGGTAAAGGTAATAGAAAGTTAATTGCAATTGATTCCAATGAAGTTTGAACCCCGTTACTATGCTAACAAACACTTCTATGATAAACATAAACGCACATTGGACATAAAGTCATATTCAAGACCTATAATCATTTATATTTATATTGTCCCGTCACATTACGCAGGGCTAAGGAACACGGGATAAAGGAGTGGAACTAGAAACTCCCCCCTCCTGAAAGGCACGTCTTTGTGCCGTAAAGGGAACAACTGGGTAGGGAGGGAGGGGGTCTTAGGTGGAGGACAAACAGAAGACAAGGGTGGCACTGACGGAGGCAGTAGCCAAGGAGGAGACTCCTTGTCTCCTTGGACCAGGGCGGTGCTGACGGAGGGAAGAGACAGGACAGAGATAGGAGGGAGACCCAGACCACCGCCATGATGGTGACACATGGCGGAGCCATGAGGGAGAAGCCATGGTGGAGGAGAGGCCGATGACCCCATGGGGCTGACCGACGGTCGCGGAGCAGGAGGTGGCAGAGCTCGAGATGAAGAGCCGACAAGCCAGGGTGACGATGATGATCTGGAAGGCCAAGGTGGAGCTGAAGGTTTCGGCCAGAGCCAGAGGCAGAGATCCGGAAGGCTGCGGTGGAGCCAGAGTGACAGAGGACTGAGGAGGAAGTGGAGGGAAGGAGGAACCCAATGGAGCCAACAACTGACCAAGGTGGAGCCGGAGGGACGAGGGAGCCCGGTGAAGCTGGTGGACAGACGGGAGATAAGGGAGCTGGAAGACCAGGTGGAACCGCAGGGACGAGGAGGAGTCTGGGCTTTCGGAGGTAGGAGGTGGAGTTGAGGGATCCTCCAACCTCTGCGAAGATGGAGCCGGAGACGGGCAGAACCGTGGCAAGCCCATGACACTGATGGCGGGCTGAGGGTTAGCAGAGGGGCTGACAGGCTCCGGAAACATGAGAGATGAGGGAGGAAACAAAGGAAAGAGAGGAGGCAGGAGGGGGAGGTTGAGTGGGATTTTTCCCCAAACTAACAGTTTGTCTCACGAGGCCTGAGTTAACTTACCCTCAAAGTGGTGCCGTGGGCGGGGTCTTCTGTAGAACCTTTGTACTCCACGATTATGATCACTGCGGTGTTCCGTAGTGCCGGCTCACACAGCTGCTCAGACAGAAAGGGCTCCGGGGCAATCCTCAGCTCTGTCGCTTCTGTTGGCGATGGCTTGACAGTCACAGTGGGCTCTGGCCATAGATCCGTGCTGCGGGGTGGTGATCCTCTGGGCTTTGGGCTGGTGGACATGACAGTTGAGGACTCCCTGCTGACGGTGCTCGCATGTGACAACCCCGGGCTGGACTCGGCTTCATCCACCGAGGACGCTGATTCGGGTGCCCAGTACGCAAATTTTATGTACTCCTTTAGTTCCCAGTGCAGATCAGCTATGTTCGTCATCCAGCCCACACCAAAAACCCTCCATTAAGATGAGGTCATAACATGTGGCAAGGCGGCTTTTTCCCACGAACTCCAGCACCGAAATCCTCAATCGTCCTGCCATTTTGAAAATATAAATGATGACCCGGAGGAGCAATCAGCGGTTTTCCTCGGGAATTTTCAACCTCACATGATGCTGGGCTGAGAAACACAAGGACACAGACAAAGGAGCGAAACCAGGAATATCCAAACAAATCAGGCTTTATTAATCCTCCAGAACAGACAGCATATCAAAATAACATTCACAAACATATACAAAATAACCAACCAATAACTGAGCCAAAAGGAGAACTTAAATAGTGAACAGGGGAACAGGGGAAAACAGGGGTGCTGGGAATTAACTAATTACTAAACAAGAACAGGAAACTGACCAAATAAGGAAAAACAGGAGGTAAACCAATACAAAAGACCAGGAAAACCAAGAGAACAAAACAAAAGTTAATATATGTGACACCCCTTTATCAGGGACTTTATATTTGTAAAAATTTTACTAGATTTAATTTGTATTTATTTTTTTAAAATTCAGATTAGTATTTGTGGTTACTGTGGTTTTAATTAAGTTTTATATACTGTTATATACACTGTTTTAACATACTGTGTATTCGTGTATGAGGATACTGAGATAAAGCCTACAAAGGCAACTTTTAGATTCATTAAAATGTTTTGTATCATATTTTTTATGACAATCCCTCTTTACATTTTTACTGTATTTCGATACCAAATAGCTCTACAGTGTGGTTATAAATAGCTTGAGTGTAAAAATCAGACAACCATGTAACCAAGGGGCACCTCCTGTAACCTGTGCTGTAGTTTAAGAGTATGGCATATCGAGTGATAGCAGGAGAGTTTTTGGCTAATATTACCTGTTCCTTTTCACGGCTCCAGCCAACGGACTCCAGACTGTTCTCAAGCTCAGACAAAAATGACATGTCATGGGGGCTTTTCTCCTGCAGAGCCTCTTCCTCCTGGAGCTCCTGCACCCGAGCACAGAGAGCCTCCACCTCATGCCAGGCCTCTGCCAGCTACATACAGATATTTCAAAATTCTAAATAACAAATTAATTTTAAGAATATTACAGTAATTATAATACAGAACATTTCAGTATTTGCAATGTTTTTGAGCTGTCAGGGATTCCACAATAGTTTATGTATTATCCATGTGTGCTTTAAAGTGGTTTTACTCACACTATGTGTGAGCCATTCTATGTGTGGGTGAGGCTATTTCTTCAGTGAAACAGTAAAGATTTGTCCTCTAGTCCTTGATGATTCATAAAATGTTTTGCATTATAAGACCTCAATGCATTGTCATTAGCCCACCTAAGACCATGGTTTCAGTTAGTAATCTTCTTTACTGCTTTACTGAAAAAAATGTCATCTGTATCTTGGATGGCCTGAGGTTGAGTATTAAAATTCTTATTTTGAGTATCACTGTAATGAGGGTGAGGGTGATGCCATGTTAGAATCCATTTACAGAAGCTTAATGGTAAAACAGTTCAACAATCCAAATCGTGAAAAATAAATCGAGGTCGAGGTCACATCCAAAGTAGTCAAAATCACAGGAAACAGTCCAACCGGCAAACAAGCAAAAGGCAAAAGTCGAGAGAACAATAAACCAACAATAAATCAAACACATAGTAAACAACAAGACAACAGAAATGCTCGGTAAGGCAGTAGAACTGGCAATACTTTACAATGCCTGTCTGGCCATGCTTAAATGGCTGCCAACAGGAAATTGTCCTAGAAGCAGAGGTACCAGTCAATACTCGGGTGAGGGCTCCCTCTGCTGCTGTGGCATTACAATCACTCATAATATTTTCGGTAAATGATTTCCTGTAGCTCAGTGGTTAGAGCATGGTGTTAACAACGCCAAGGTCATGGGTTCGATCCAGGGATTGCACATACTCAGGAACAATGTACTACAGTAAAATGCACTGTAAGTCGCTTTGGATAAAAGTGTCTGCCAAATGCATAAAATGTAAATGTAATAGATGCAAGGTAACCTGAAACTCTGTGTAGTGACCTAGAAACAGTGAAGAATGCAAAATATTTTTCACATGTTCACCTGCCCATCCAATCTTGATAAATATAAACTAATTTGGCTCACTGTCATTTCGATGTGGTTGCTATTATGAATTTAGAAAAGAAAATGAAAACAAAATCTTTTCTTTGGTTTACATTTGTGGTTTGATCAGGGGAGAGTATTGTGTGTGTGACTGAACCTGTTGGGTGTGTGTTTGACACTGTTGCTCCTGTAGATCCAGGCGTGTGTGTAGTGAGGACACACTTTCTCTTAGCTCCTCATTCTCTTGACATACTGTCTTCAACAGCTGCTCTAGTGTTTGTTCTCGCTGCACAAGCTGTGTTACCTGAACATATATAAACAGTTTCCAAAGACTTGGTGAGTGCCTTTCTAAGGGATTCGATGGAACCTAATAAGTGACTAATTCAGAAGATTTTAGACAGCAGCTCCCTACATCACACAAATATTGCTACTTACATACCTTACATGGATTAGAGTTGACATTACCATGTTGCTAAACTACAAATGTCAATCTAATAGTCCAAAAATTATGCTGAAAGTATTTATTTTTTGTTTGTCTTTTTACAGTAACAATTTTGTAATAGTTCCTACAGTTTTGAACATTATTTGGAGCACACCTGCATTGCAATGCTCTGTTGGTAAGGAGCACACATATTTAACTGACAAGTGCCTTGCAAAAGTATTCATACCCCTTGAACTTTACCACATTTTGTCACATCACAACCACAAACTTAAATGTTTTTTATTGAGATTTTATGTAATAGACCAACACAAAGTAGCACATAATTGTGAAGTGGAACGAAAATGATACATGGTTTTCAAAATGTTAAGCAAATAAAAATCTGAAAAGTGTGGTGTGCATTTGTATTCAGCCCCCCTGCGTTAATAATTTGTAGACCCGCCTTGACTGCAATTACAGCTGCAAGTCTTTTAGGGTATGTCTCTATCAGCTTTACACATCTAGATACTGAAATTTTTGCCCATTCTTCCTTGCAAAATAGCTCAAGCTCAGCCAGATTGGATGGGGAGTGTCTGTAAACAGCAAATTTTAAGTCTTGCCACAGATGCAGGTCTGGACTTTTGTCTTTTGCAGCCTCCAACAGGTTTTCTTCCAGGATTGCCCTGTATTTAGCTCCATCCATCTTCTCTGTATCAACTCTATCAACTCTGACCAGCTTCCCTGGTCCTGCTGAAAAAAAACATCCCCACAGCACGATGCTGCCACCACCATGTTTCACAGTGGGGATTGTGTGTTCAGGGTGATGAGCAGTGTTAGTTTTACACCACATGTAACGCTTCGCATTTAGGCTAAAAAGTTCAGCTTTGGTTTGATCAGAGCACCTTCTTCCACATGTTTGCTGTGTCACCTACATGGCTTGAACTGCAAACGGGACTTCTTATGTCTTTCTTTCAACTATGGCTTTTTTTCTTGCCACTATTCCATAAAGGCCAGATTTGTGGAGTACACGACTTATAGTTGTCCTGTGGACAGATTCTCCCACCTGAGCTGTGGATTTCTGTAGCTCCTCCAGAGTGACCATGTGCCGCTCGGCAGCTTCCCTGACCAGTGCTTTCCTTGCTCGGTCTGTCAGTTTAGGTGGACGGCCATGTCTTTGTAGGTTTGCAGTTGTGGCATACTTGTTCCATTTTTGGATGATGGATTGAACAGTGATCCTTGAGATGTTCAAAGCTTGGGATATTTTTATAACCTAACCCTGCTTTAAACTTCTCCACAAGGTTATCCCTGACCTGCCTGGTGAGTTCCTTGGTCTTGGTCATGATGATGTTTGTTCACCAGTGTTCTCTAAAAACCACGGAGGCCTTCACAGAACAGGTGTATTTATACTGAGACTAAATTACACACAGGTGGACTCTATTAACTAATTAGGTGACTTCTGAAACAATTGATTGCACTGGATTTTATTTAGGGGTATCAGAGTACAGGGGGCTGAATACAAATGCACACCAAACTTTTCAGATTTTTATTTGCTTTAAATTTTGAAAACCGTACATCATTTTCGTTCTACTTCACAATTATGTGCTATTTGTGTTGGTCTATCACATAAAATCTCAATAAAATACATTTAAGTTTGTGGTTGTAAGTTGACAAAATGTGAAAAAATTCAAGGGGTATGAATATTTTTGCAAGGCACTGTATCAACACACTGTTTCAAATTTTCAGCTGTGATTATGAAAATCTAGCAAAAAAATCTGGGTAGAACTTGTGAAAGACTGACATTCCAATTTAAACTTACAATGGAAATAAGTAGTTACAGAGTCCATGTGAGCTTACCCAAAAAGTATATTTAGGCTACACAAGTGTACTACTGTGGATTATGAAATAGTTTGTAAGTTTTAAAGATCATCTCACCTGTTCTCTAAGAGCACTGATAACTTCCTCGTCTTGGGGTGTATAATGACTTCTCTCTTTCAATTCATTTCTCAGTCTCTGCAGCTTGCTGGTCATGGTTTGCTTCACTTCCATTTCCTATACATACAGAACCCAACACACTGTTAAAACACCATGTATCCAAGCAATAGTGATCTTTATCCAGCTTTATAATATATTCAGTGTTTTCATAAATCGCATGGGTTGGAATTTGGGAGAGATGCCAAGATGAACTCTTGGTAATCCAGGCTAACCCATCATTAGAACACAACTTCACAGTTCAACTTGGATCATCAACTCGTTCACCTACTTGGCCCTTAGGAACCTTGGGGTGGTGTTTGATGACCAGCTGAAACTCACTACTCACATTTCAATCGGTCACGCAGATACATACTCTACAATATCAGGAAAATCAGACCTTTCTTGTTCGAGCATGCAACACAGCTCATGGTCCAAGCACTTGTAATATCAAGGCTGGACTACTGTAATGGCCTTCTAGCTGGCCTTCCAGCCAATGCAACCAATGGCCCAGAATGCAGCAGTACGTTTGGTCTTCAGTGAACTAAAGAGAGCCAACATCACACCACAGAGACCACCTGATCTCATAACACTGGATACCAATAGCTGCCCGCATTAAATTTAAATCTCTGACCCTGGACTTAAGGACAGTTACCTGAACTTCACCCCCCTACCTCAACTCACTCATTTAAGATATATGTCCACTCCCGCCAACTACGTTCTGTAAACGAGAGGCATCTGATTATTCCCCCTGTCTCTAACATCAGAATGCGATTCCTTTGTAAAGAAAAGACAGTAACAATAATACAATAAAGGCCATGATTTTTTCCATTCGGAAAATGCGACCCACATTCAAAATATAAAAGCAGTTATGTCCGCTCTTTAAGAGCTAAACAAGCACTCTCATTGGGTGAGTGAATGCCTGCAGTGACAGACTTGATCCAGCACATAACTGGCCAAACATCAGGGCCAATCAAATGCTCAGGACTGGATCAAAGAGTCCAATGCACAGTGTACTGGAACTGTACAGTAGCTGGAATGCATATCTTGCTTAACAATTTTGTGGTTTTATCAGTTCAGTCAATCCTTTATTCGTAAACATACTAGAAACCTAGTATACCTAATTAGTCCTATACATCCCACAAATATTATTTGCATTAACACCATTAACATGTGCGACATTTGTTCTGTGTTTTTATTATTACTCTTTGTTTCTCTATGCAAATCTGCTTTGAAGCAATGTAACATTGTAAAAAGTCTTATATAAATAAAATTGAATTGAATTGTACAGGGATAGAGAACAACCGACAAGATGGAACATTCATCTTGTCACATGTAGTTACCACTGCAGTGAAGTTTGGAGCTCCATCAAGTTGACCCTAACTTCTCTATTTCTATCGGTTAACTAAATGTATAACTTATCGTTCTATGTTTCTATCTCAGGTGAATATATGCCTGGCAGTATTTCACATTCAAATAATTTGGATTGCTTTGTTATAATTAGTTTATCCAACAACCCAACCGTCCTCTACTAGCCTATAGCCTGTTAGCAACACTAACATGTTTTCGTCTGTCACTTTTCTGTTTATCTTCTGTTTATCCAACACTCATGCAGAATACCATGGTTTATTTTTAATTTGTAATTAATGTTTTTCACCAAAAAAACTGAAACCATATGGGATACAATTTAAATATACAACCTAGGGCTGGGCGATAATTCGATAACGATAATTATAACAATATAGTTTTTTTTGATAAAACGATAATGACAGTTTGATAAGCGCTTGATAATGTTTACGCACTATGCGTAACGCTGCGCAGGCATTTTGCAGCCTGCACTTCCGGATGCCGCACGCGGTATTAGTTTACAGCCATACAGTGTGAGTTGCACTTGGAGGAGTAAGAAAAATGAGCGACAGTGAAGAAAATGCACCGTCCACGACTAGCTCGAAGGTCACAGACATTGTTGACTAGAAAGGTCACTCAACTTCAGTAGTCTGGAGCTATTTTGGTTTTTTGAAATCCGACACAAAACAGAGCGACGTGCACTGCAAACAGTGCAGACGACTCGTGCCATCAAAAACAGGCAACACCACAAACCTGTTTCATAATTTAAAACAATGTCACCCTTCAGAATATGAAGATGCTAAGAAATTACAGACCCAAACAAGTGTTGGTAAACGTGGACCATGTACAAGCATCAGCGCAACTACCCAGCAGAGTCTCATGTCATCATTTTCGAAAGCTGTGCCTTACGAGAAAAAAACTAAAAGACATGGAGACATCACAAAAGCAGTTGCATATTACATTGCAAAAGACATGCTTCCCATTAGGAAGCATGTCTAAATGAGGGAATGAGCATAAAATGAGGGATTTAAGAATCTTATCCACGTTCTTGGCCCCAGATACGAACTACCGGGCCGAAAACATTTCTCGCAGACAGCGCTTCCGTGTTTGTATACTGAGTGTAGGGAGACGGTAGAGCGGCAGCTGCAAAATGTAATTCTTCGCTACTATTTCGGGTATATGGTCCAGTCGCACATCGGAGCCCTATCTGAGCCTTACAATTCATTTTATAGATGAAGACTGGAATCTTCAGAGCAAATGCCTTCAAACGGCTTACTGTCCTGAAGATCATACAGGTGAAGTTATTGCCCAAGGAATGATTGAAGCACTTACCTCCTGGGGGCTGAGT
>JAZGTI010002987.1:0-33411 GCA_036877585.1 Botia kubotai
TGTGTGTGTGTGTGTTTGTGTGTGTGGAGGGAAGCACAACTACATATAAGAGAGGATGGCGTTCTTGTGTGTGTGTGTGTGTGCGCGTGTGTGTTTGTGTTTGTGTGTGTGGAGGGAAGCACAACTACATATAAAAGAGAGGATGGCGTTCTTGTGTGTGTGTGTGTGTGCCAGAATGCAGCAACGCACGGATGTTTGAACGTTTTTACGTACAAAAAAAGAAACAGAACATGAGACGGCGGCTAATGCGATTTTATTGTTCATTATTTTTTAATGGTCGCAAGAATATTTATTAAACTTCAGTCACGTTCACGACATATATTCCTAAATAAAGCAAAAGACAAAACCGTATCCCCACCAGGAACACAAAACAAATTCTCGTTAGCTTACCCCGCGATTCCTCGTCTCGCTCTCAACTCCCCAGCTAACAATTTCATGTTGTAAAAACATTTCTGTAATGTTTCCGGTAAGTAACAAAAACGTTAAAAATGTCATTTTGAATGTTCTAGACGCGCTCTAAGTTGAAAGAACGTTCTAAGAACGTTCTATAAGCATGTTATTCTAGCATTTCTTAATTCTGCAATGTTTTTGAAACATTCCACTAACAACTTAAGAATAACATTTTGATATATAATGTTAAAAAGTTCTTCTAATGTTACTGCGAGAACATGTTTGACAAATTTGAGACCTAGAGAACGTTAGCCAAGGTTCTAAGAACGTTAGCTAGATCAGAACAGAACTTGCTGACCTTAAGCAAATGTACAGTATGCAAATCAATGGATTTTCAGAGAAAAGAGATGGAGTGGAGTTGTGTTGTCCCAGAAAGGAGGGAAAAGCAGAAAACCTCATGCAAACAAACAGTGAAACCCTTACAGATCTTAAAGTGAAACCATATGATGATCCACAGTTCACAGAACTCCTGGCATTCCAGGTCCCTCTACTGTCCTGAGCTGTTTCTCAGGGTTATGTATTCAGAAAGTCTGAGCGTGAAATCTTGTAAACAGTGAGGCACAGATTTGCATCTGAGTATTAATACTGGAACGCTCATCTGTTCAAATGTAACAACGCTGAGCACTTTTCAAGCTCTAATAAATCTCCCTTCCCAAAGGACAAAGATGTTTTGAATTTCTTCTCAACACTGTACAAAAAATATATGTACATTTATGATTTATAATATAATCAATGATTTTGGCTGGAGCGGAGATTTTGGATTTGGCAGGAAAAGTACACGATACACATCGCAAATGCTTTTTTCCGTTCTACGTTTCCAAACACAAGATGCAAACAAAACGCTCGTTGACACACTAAATGAAATATGAATCCATGGAGGTAAATGTAAGACAGTGCAGCCAAATATATAGTTTTCTAATGTATTTATTATAGTGTGGTTGGGCATTGGAAAAAACAGTGCTGTGTTTCCTTTTTCCAAGTGTGTATCAACTTTGTTTAGGGACATATTTCTGAAAAAGAGCTTTGGTATGTTCTGTATTGTTCCTGTAGCTCAGATGGTAGAACATGGCACTTCTCAGGTTATTATCTTAGGTTGTAAGAATGTTTCTCTAATGTTTCGATTATATAATGTTATTTTTAATGTTATAGGAATGTTTAAAACATCCAGTTTTAGACTTTCTATTAACAATACTGCTAAGTTATAAGAAGATTATACAAGCATTCTGTGTAACATTTTTAAAATGCTCCACTAACAACTCAATCTCAGTTTTTAATATGATATATAATTAAGTTTCACCAATGTTACTGCACAAATGTTTATAGCCAACGTTCTGAGAACGTTCTCTGTTAGCTGGGTAGTAATGTCAAGATCGTGGGTTCAAATCCCACACAATATCAAATAAAAGACATAACTTGAAAGCAGCGCAAGTCTGCCAAGTGCATAAATACACGTTTGTGTGCTACATTTGCCAAAATGTGGCATATACAACCAGAGCACGTTGTGTGGAATACTGAGCACTTGAAATGACCTTCTGTTTCAAAAATAGTATGCAGGGCATACTGCAAAGTAAGCAGTACACTGCCATTCCATTGCCATAGAAACAAACAGCGTTATGTTTTGTAATCACAAACAACTTTGATGTTTCAGCTTGACCGGCAGAAAAGTAACAGTGCCATCTGTGTGCCGTCTGGACAATAATTTACACCCAAATAATGATGCTGAGAAAATTGAATAGCTTATTAATTAAAAAACAATAAAGCGTTAAATATTCAAATTATGACGTAGACCAATAAGAGAGTTCTGTGACTTTAGCCCCACCCATTTCAGGAATCAGTATTATTCTCATAGTCATTCCCCAGGTAATGATTTTGGGTTGGAAGAACATTTATCAAACAGGACCTTTAAGTACCAGAAACGTTAAACATGTTATTTGGAATCCTCTAAACATTCATAACGTCCAGTTTTTTAGACATAGTATTAACATTGAAACACTATAAGAATATTATTAAAACATTTTTGAACTCTGTAATGTTTTAAAAACATTCCACAAACAATTTAAGAATGTTTTTGATATGATATATAACATAAAAAAGCGTTCTACAAATGTTACCGCAGGAACGCTTTTATAGCCAACATTCTCAGAACGTTCCCTGTTAGTTGGGTGTATGCGCTCATTTTGTTTGATGCACAAGGTCCTCACGGTTGGACAGTGTTCACAGAACCACTCGCTGGCAAACTTGCTCTCTGACAAGGTTGCAACGCAGTCCAGTTCGCAAATTTGAAAAGGTGCCACTGACAGATGAGGTCTGTCCTAACGCATGACATATCAGCTTTATTGTAATACTTCCTCAAGGCTAAAGGAGCTGAAAGAGAACATAAAACATTCTCCATCTGTTCTGACAAGGAGAAAGAGAGCGAGAGAGAGGAGAGAGAGAGAACGTGAGACAGTACACCATGCAACACTGCACACAGAGGCTCTGGGAAATGAAAACATTTTTCTCTTGGGTCTTCTCACCCCATAAAACAGAGCCAGCGACTCGTCTGCCCATCTGTTACTTTTATCCACAAGAGTAAGAGGGGAGAGATACAGGGAGATTGATGGTAAGAGAGACAGAGAGTGACTTTAGGTGCACAGAGCAGAGTTAGGCCCCGTTCGCACTGACAGCCACAAAGTCAACGGAATCGTTTGTTTTCATTCATGTCACTGGCGATGTGATGTGGGCGTGTCCAGTGAAAAACTTTCCTTTTATGCAAATGAGCATATGAACGCGGCTAACAAAACGCAGCTACATTGGAGCTTGCAAATACGGCGGAGCTTACGTGATTCATCCCCTGAGATGATACAGCTGAGTGTGGGTAAGATGATACAGCTGAGTGTGGGTAAGATGGAGGAACATTTTATGTTAGAATTTGTCATCACTTTGAGTTTATTTGATCTGTGCATTTCTGTCATTCAACCTGTTCGCAAATTTCCCAGCCAACAATTTTAGGTTTAAAAATGTTTCTATTAGTTACATTTAAAATGTTACTTTGCATGTTAGACGTTGTATTAACATAATTGCCCGGTTACAGTTATTTAAAAATGTTATTTAATGTCAATGTTATTTTTTAAAAATATTTAAATCTGTAATGTTTTATGTTAACAGCTTAACAGATTGTTTTTGTTATATATTTTGTTATAATGCTTTATACAAACATAACTGCAAGAATGTTTTAGAGAGATCTTTGAGAGAACGTTGATTCTTCAGACCAGAACTATTTCTTTACCCACAATGTACACACACACGCAAGCCACACGCAAGCACACACTCAATTCAACACACGCAAGCACACACTCAACTCACAAACCAAAATGAAGAGTGACACCGTCTGCGTTTCTTACTGATATGAAGATATTAACCACTGGATATTTTTTATCTGTCATCTGATTGTGTGGAATGGATTTATTGAAGTCATTTATGCTGAGTAACGGTTTAATTGAGGCCAGTAAAGAGTCTCTCATTATCTAGATTGTTCTGTCAGACCAGGAAATGAATGGGTCTGCCTCTCATCCAAATTCTGCACTGACATAGACAGCCTGACACAAACACACACACACACTTAACAGAAGGACAGCAGCCATTACAGCATGTGTTGTTGACCAACAGAATGATGGCTATGATGGAGAGACAAGACTCAAGGCTGCTTCTGCGTATAGAGACAGATGAAAATGTTGCAGGACGTTAAACCTCCTCACATTTCTCTACAAGTAAGTTCCTTAGTTCCTATTTTTAATTAGTCAATTCTCGAACATGGGCTATTTAAGAGCCAACAGAGTATTTAAAAGCATGTAATAAAAATTCAGGAGCACTTAATAATGTTTAAACCAATAATATTAATCCACAATAAGATACCACGTATTAACATTGGCCATGTTATTTATGCATATGGCAGACACTTTTATCCAAGGAAATTTACAGTGTGTTGAAATTCTACATTAGGTAGCTGTATGTGTTTCTCCTAGGAATTAAACCCATGACCTTTGAGTTGCTAATGCAGTCCTCTACCTATTGTGCTATTTTCAACAAAAAGTGCATATCAATTACTGGCTTCCCAACTAACAGGGAATGTTCTCAAAATGTTGGCTAACGTTCTCTATAAGTTCTCTCAGAGTTTTTCCTGAAGAACACTGTTTTAGTCAGATCAGTTAGGTTAGATTTGGAACCCTCATATCCTTGCATATTAATTTTTTAACTTTATCCCCAAGTGAGCAAAAACTGCTACCGTTGCCCCCTCCGAACACAGCAGTGTGATGCCTCTGTATGGGTATATTTGTTATTAAACAGCAGACACAGAAGCACACCGACCGTGAGCTAACAGACACAGGCATAAATTGAGAGATAGGTGAGATGTTTGGGGGCGGAGTCTCAGGAGCCGAGAATGATGTGTGCTACAACCGCTTCACGGACACACAAATTATTCACTTGTTGTTTCCAGTTTATAACATTTAGTTTATCACATTCTCAAGGTTGAAAAGAACATCATGCGGTTGCACAGCGTTGCGTTACGCACGAGTCTGAAGACAAACTGATGACCCGGCCTTTAAACCGAGAGATGCAGGCAGAATTTTTAAGAGGCTGGAGGCGAACCAATATARCTTTAAAAATTCAACAAAACAGAATTTTTTTCTGTTTTTTTCTGTTTTCAGAAATGCTTTTTCTTCTGAAAGTGTTTGTTATGGTTTTACAGCATTGGTCAAACATTGGTCCTGAAATGTTGAAAAACTACTGAAAACTAAAGAAAACACTGAAATGGTCCAGCAACACTCATGGTAAAACATCTGTTCGGCCATTTTGTTATGATGTTAGAGTAACAGAAAAAACTGGCTTTACTCCAGTTCATACACAAATCATACCCAAATCTTGCACGGCCAGCTGAGGAAAACATTTAAAAAGCTTGTGCGCTGTGCTCCAGATTTGATTATAAGTATTTTTTTATCTTTGTTTTCATCTACCTTTCTTCACAATTAAGATATAGAGATAATCTTGAAGAGAAGGCAAGAGAAGGAAGTCAAATCACACACACACACACACATTTTTTTATCTATCCAAATGGGGACATTCCATAGACCTTTATTGTTTTCATACACAAGTAACCTAACCTACAATGTAACCCTAACAGAAATCTTTCTGCGTTTTTACAATTTAAAGAATAATAATACTTGTTGATTATATTTTTATAGTGTTTACAAATGAGAATGCACCCAAAGGTTTTGCTCAGATTTGTCAGGTTTGCTGGCTTTTTTAAACACACACACACACACACACACACAATAAGGCTTCAATCAGAGATATCTACTTCGACAAGAAAGGGCTGTTATTCTTTCTGTGAGCTGCTCAGAAAATACGCAATCCTGATATGATGTCCGTGACAGTGAGAGTCAGTTCATGAACACACACACACACACACATTGATTTGGTGTGTCCAGAGCAGGAGGGCAAACACGAAAAGTGATTTCACAGATAAGTTAGAACAATTATGAACCACATTCAGTGTTGTATAAGAGACCTGAACTGGGGCTTGAGTAGTTAACAGCACTAATTAAAATGAAGACTGAAAGCTGGAGACAATGTGCGGATTCTTACCCGTGACCTTCTCTGCGGATCTCATTTTTAAATTAGCCAAAAAATGTCACACTCGCATTCTTACGCTTCATGACTGGACTCATAAATTCTTGGAAGTAAAATGTATTTTCACAAGAGAATCACCGTAAACAGTATACATTTGTTCAGGACTAATTAGTGGGTGGAATCAGTCCCCTGGAGTTTTAGCCAGCTGTTTAAAAGTGTACCAGAGTAACCAAACAAAGTTTCTGAGCCCTGCAGGCTGTAATATTATTGCAATGCCTAAAATAAATGAGAAAATATTATGTCGATGTAAAAGGAACAGTAATGAGTTTGGGTATCTGAGGCTGCGAGAAAGAACCGGATGGAAAATTGGCATTAAGCACAGGATGTGACTTACAGATCCCCACAGCTGTAATCCTGTATCATATACTCTGAATCTACCGGCTTACTCAGGGCTCACTCATTACAACTCATTTCATTTAAACCCAAACACCACCAATCAATCAGCTCATTGCTTATAATCCCGCCTGGATCATTCTCAGGAAACTGTGCCGTAAACCTTTTTTTTACCATTGCGCTGACTTACGTTACATTACTGTACTGTTTATACCAAGTTACAATACAATGCAATACAATATATAGACAGACAGATATACTGACACACACACTTTTTTTTACCTAAAATGATTTAGTAAGGTGGAAAATATGATTTATTCAGAGCTCAGCAGTAACCTTATATCATTTAAATGATTAAAACACAACTGATTTTCAGCACAAATGACATTGTTTCTGGAGAATGACCCGTCTGTTCGTGGCACACATGATAGACCTTATATATTTTTTCAACAAATCCGTTCGAAATACAGTCTCATGAGAACTACAAATGAAAAACCATTTGGAGCCATCTGGCTATGTGGCAACATTCCTCAGATATTATTTTTTTTTAACTTAGACAAAGACTTTTTCTCTCAACACAAAAAGAGGAGCACTTTTTATTTGGACCGTTTGTTGTCGAGAAACAAGTTTTTCCATCCAAATTTGCAACCGAGTGCAAACAAACAGTTTTGGTGGACCGCGTGCCATAATTCAGTACTGTAACTAAACATTTTCAGCAACATGAAACACAACAATCAATTAATATATTTACTGTCTTAACATCTACTCCATATCCCAACATATCAGAATAACCAGACACACCAAAGTATGGTTAAGGTGTTTTGACGTGGTGTATAAATACAGGTAATTCGGTATTGCATGACCATCATTACTCTCTCACTGTACTGATGCATTTTGATCAGTAGAAACACATAATCTTGGGGCATTCCCACCAACTGTTTCTGCCTGGAGCAGTTGTGAGTTTGCCAGTCTGCTCCTTATCTGAATTGCCAGGGTAAACAACAGATGGAGATATATTATCGCTCTCTCTCCTGATCATAATTCATACCCGCACCACCTGAGTTCTCATGTTGGTCGCTGCATCTGTCTCTGAGATAATTCTACAAGATTTGTAAAACAATGAAATTGACAGAAAAAATAGACGGACTAGATAGTGGGGAAATCGTCAGCCTCTCTCACTCATACGATATCTCCTCCGAGGTATGCTTTATTTTTCTTTCAGACCCGCGCTCGTGTATATTTAGCATGCGTGGTGTTTAATATAAATCAGTCTGGATGGGGACAACTCATAAACACGGCGCTGCATTAAAATGACTGCATGGCTGCAGGGAAGTCTCGCGCTTCCTGCGCTGCGGCGTTCGTCTGCGCGCAAATCGCAGTTTTAATCGGAGGCCCGCGATAA
This sequence comes from Botia kubotai, assembly GCA_036877585.1. Lineage (NCBI taxonomy): Eukaryota > Metazoa > Chordata > Actinopteri > Cypriniformes > Botiidae > Botia > Botia kubotai. The sequence continues at coordinate 7,856 of JAZGTI010002987.1, forward strand.
ATCTGCGCGTTGTCATAACAGACACGGCCAGCACGCCAAAAACCGTCTCCTCGCACCTCGTCGAGTATCACGCTGTCAGCTTTGCAGTACAACATTTTCGCAGGAGAAGACTTATTTGGATCCGTGCGAGTAAGACGCAGCAGAGAAACGCAAACATACACGCGTAAGGCAAAAGTAAACAAACTTGAACACGCATGCGACGCCAAGGGCCGACTGTAATCACAACCACGCCTGCGCAGCAGACGCGCTGGCGTTTCATGCAAGTATGCGCTTTGTTTCTGAGGTTTTCGGAGACGTGAAAAGACGCAAATCATTGTTGACAAACTGTGGCGTAAGATAAACTCAAAACACGGATCGCATGGTCAGGAAGATTTTGATGAGAAACATTTGTGGTCATAGTGCCGGATGGTTGTGCCAATCACAAACTGTCGATTATTATGTTGCAATCATATATATGTTTCTGCATAAACATATACACACATGAATACATATGCATACATACAGATGTGTGTATATATGTGCGTGGGTCTGATTGAATATGCTAATATTAATACTAACAATTACAACATACTCAACAACTATGATTTTTGCCATTGACCCAACAGGCGTAGACCTAAATACTGTATTATAAATAGACACATTTCATGATTGATTTAATGGTTGTAGGTTTATTGTAATTGTGAGTTTTATGGCGAGTAATCAGGCATAATAATAATTATAATCTTTGACGATCACAACTTTTGGTATCTTGGCAAACCTGTTCACAGACTTAGACACTGTTGACATTTCTGTTGGCTTTTCTATAGCTGTGCACGGTTCCTGAAATCTTTTGGAGGAGGTATGTTTGAAAAACAGGAGACATAAGCAAAAACCTCGGTTTGCTCTTCATTCCGTCCTTCGCTGTCAAGCAGAAATAACCGGAACAATAAGACGATGTTTCTTTTCTATGTCTTTTAACTCACATGGGATGTTCATGGTTTAATATCAAACAGGATGGAGCTCTTTATTCCTCGCTGAAATAGTCCCAGATGCGGGAAAGCAAATATTAGAGAATTGAGAGTTTTCCACTTGACCTTTGAACTCGATATGTAAATAGAGCGCAGCGGCGAGGTGTGTCGCCATGTGTTTCAGTTCAGACACGCCGCTCGCTCTGTGCACGGATTTCTGTGCTCTCACGCTCGCACAAAACGTTGTCTCCGCGCATGAAGTCTTCATTTGTTGTCGGTTAGCGAAGCGTTCGCTTTGTAGAGATCACGGCAACAATGCGAGTTCATTTATCACTTCATAATGAAATTTGCTTTGGTGGCTCATAAAAAACACGAACGGAAAGCGTGAAGAGAGAACAGCGCAGCGGGGCTGCGAGTCTAGATAAGCATGGCCTTTAAGAGCCCTTATGTTTACAGACGAAGTCTCCTGACTGCTTAATGAGATCAAGCTGACGATTTACTATTGTTTGAAGAACTGCTAATTGTTGCTATATGATATCATACGGGATTGTTCTGTGCTCGCATCAAAACCTAATAAAACAGCCAAATCCGTTGTCTTGAATGTATTAGAAAATAAAAGGAAGTCAATTATAAGACGATATCAAGTTACGTTCCGAAAGTAACGTGTTTGTTGTTGGAAGGCCTGTCCGTGTTGTTTACATAGCGCTTTTCAAAACACACGTCGTTTTAAAATGGCTTCATAGATACGACGGCATTAGCGATGTTATTGAGCAGATCAATTTAAAACAACGTTTAAAAAATCAAAATGTCTGACCCCAAGTTATCAAGCCAAAAGTGAGTGTGGCGGGAACCCAAATTTTTTCCCCCTCTGGCTTCACTGAGTGCACGTTGTGTTGTTCGTTTCAGTGTTAGTCAGATTTGTGTTTTGTTTGCTCGGGTGTGTGCTGACGGCGTGGACAACAGGAAGTCAGTGTTTGCTGTGATGCTAAGTAATCAGTCGTGGCATTTTTCTTATTTTTTCTTATATATTTTTTACTGCCAGCACTGGTTAAAGGCCTGGGAGAGAGACAGGTGTCATTAGTCCTTAACCTCCATCTGTTGTCTCTGCCCTCCTTCTAGACCCTTCTAGAATCAATCTCTATCATTCTGTGTGTAACAAGCGCTGCAAAATGAAGAAAGGACGAGATCGATACCTGGTTTCGGAGGTTCATGTTTGTCCGAGAGAACGATCTATTTATGTTTTCTCTCATTCGCTGGCCACAAACGTGTTCATAACACCCCGTTTCGGCTAGAACACCGGCGCGTACCGAAATATGGTGAGCGGATGTAATTTCTACTGTATTATTGAGAAAACGGTACTTGTGTGTGGGCGCGCGAGCGAGAGAGAGCGCGTTTTGATTTTATTAGGTTATTTTGTTTTTGTAAGTGAGAATGAGGGGAAAAAAGAGCCGAGCCAGTGAGATAGAGCAGAGGGAAATGAGAAAATAGACTTCAATTGTCTATTAGAGAGGTTATTGGCCAGAGAAGATTACATTACGTACTCTTTCAGTGCGCTCATTCTCTTTACTCTCGAGAGACCATCCTCTAATGAGGAGGGTTAGTGTTTAGGCATGGCTCTAGCCTCTTACCCATGATGCCTTTGAATATACACAAAGCAGTTTTGCTCTAAAGCTCAAAACTTCTACACTGCAAAACACACAAAGAGGGAAACATACCTCACTCAGGCGCACAGCTAATGAAGACAGTGCGCGCACACACACACATACATACACAGAAAAATGTGGACTACTGAGACAAAAACAATCTTCGTGTCCAGGTTTTTGAAGCAGCAGGGAGAGCAACGCAATCTCATTGGCCGTCTGTGACCCTAAGAGAGAGAGAGAGAGAGAGAGAGAGAGAGAGAGAGACCAGGTTATAAAAAAGAGACCAGAGAATAGGGAACATGAGAAAAAGAGACTCAGCGATCGAAGAAAAGTTAGACTAGAGGAGAACACGGGGTGCCAGAGGTTCTCCGGTGTCATCCAAACCACAGGCCCTCAAGTTCTCCTCCTCGTTTCCTCCTTGTTCACTCCCTAACGCGGTACAGCTTGCCAGCATGCACCACACTTAGCCACATCCTACACCGGCTAGCTGAATCCGCCGGCTGCCCACTCCACCGAGCACACCGTACTTGTGTGTTGTGAACACAGATATAGGAGGATATGTGGTTCTCTGTGGTATTAAAGGTAGGGTAGGCAATTTCGGAGAGACTAGCAATAGCAAGCTAGCTTTGGAAGCATAACATCCCATCCTCTCTTCAGAGCGATCTCTAAATCCCCGCCTCCCCCAAAAGTGTGCAGAGATAATACATAGTTTGACAGGCCAGCAGGACCGAATGCAGTGATTGGATGAGCATTTTATGGTTCTGTGTCTTCCATAGCAGATATGTAAATATATACATATATTAAGACCACGTACTGATTGCTATCAGGTTGTGAAGAGACTTTCAACCAGCCTAACAAACAATATTTCTGGAACGATCGCATCCCCTGCCTTTAACTTCCCTGCCTGTATATTCTGTAGAATTCATTAAACGACTATGAAAAGCACAGAGACGGTCACATGCCCAGATTTCCTAGCATCCGTTGCTTGTTTAGAGGGGAAGTGAGCAGGTCCAAGTCAAACGGCTCGCACCGCAGGCCGACTGGGCTGTGCTGGGAGGTGGAAAGCTGTTCGCGCACGGTTCTATCAATCTGGGTTCATTGTGTGGGTAGGAAAGCATAAGACTGTGTGTTTGCATGAACACACCAATGATCTGAGAACTGCTAATGAAAGATTCAATAACGCAACGCAATAATAGGCCGATCAAATCTGCAGGCCGATTTGCGTGATGGTACTTCGGTGCTTTGTGCTGGTTGCGAGTACGTGTGTGTGTTCACGGGTGTGTGTGGCAAGAATAAATGGGGGGTGAAATAGTACGCCGAAATCCAAGTTGACTCTCCTTTGAGCTCGGGAAGACGCCTCGGGGCCATCGGAAAGATGCAACCAAATAAGAGAAAGCAAAGCGGTGGATATTATTGAGATGTTTCTCATTAAGGGCCTGATGCGTAGAGAATTACCTCACTCATGCACAAATCCATTGGGTGGAACCCAAGACCTCAGTGCTGACAGCGAGTATGTATGCGCTTCAGAGATGACTTGTGCATTGCTCTGTGTTTGCTAGAAGAGAGCGATTTAAAATGGAGGACAGCAGTTGCATTTTTGGACGTCTTATTGGACATTGGTCACCAGGGAGAGAGGAGATTTGATCTCCACAGGGCCTACACAAATAAACTCATTGTTCCAGGCACCCGTCGTAAAAAAGTGGAAACATTAATTAGACGTTTCTTGTGTGTTCTCTTCCGACAAGCTTGTTTTCTGTCAGCATAGAAGAATGTGATGGAATTGACAATTCGATGCGCTGGTTGTTTGCAGACGTGGTTTAATATGCTTTATTTCTTTAAATGAGAGAATGTGCATTAGCACTTATAGCTTCTGGAAGCATGCGTGCTCATTTATTGAAGGTAATAATGGATTAGGCCGTTAGACCACAAGTTTCTTTTTACATTGTATTATTTGGATTAGAACCACAGTACATTTACTGTAATAGGCAATTTGGACACTTAAATTAGACTTACAAATTATAAATGTCACAAAATTGTAAACGCATAACAGAGATAAACTGTGTTTATTTTACATTTATTTTAAACAGATGCTGAACTTCATTTTGTTTTGCAACGTTTCTCTTGTATTCTTTTACATATCTTCTCTTTTTTTAACCTATGCTGTACTTTCCTGCCTTGTACCATCTCAGTGGGAAGGAAAGAACAGTCTCGGTCAGTTTATAATGATTAATTGATGCGGGCTGGAGATATATGTGTGGCTCTCACTACTGACTGTCTAGATCTTTAGACATCCGGATATTTCACACCTCTGGAAAGCACACTCATGCACACAGACATTTCTGACTTTGATGAGTACTCAGTGCTCCCTCTCTCAGCCCTCAGAACCAGTCTGGTTAACCCCACCTGTCACCACCAGCCAATGTCATCTGATACTAATTGAGACCTCGGTTCTCACATTCGGACCAGTTCCAGCACTGCAGGCCTTTTTTTTGCAAATCCACACATCCATCTCTCTGCCTCTCCGTTTGTGTACCCAGCCTCCAGTGTGCCTCTCTGAGCGGCCAGGCTGCCTGGGTTTCCTGACCGGACTCTTTGAAGGTCTGGGGAAGACGGATTACCTGTCCGAGCCCCAGGATGCACGTGTTTGATGTCGGCTGCTTGCACGAGTGTTTGCTGACATTGCCAAGAGGCCAAAGATGTCTCCGGGTCTTTTGTTTTCCACCTTTCAACACCAGGTCCAGTTCACTTTCCAGAACATTTCTGGAGCAGACAGATTCATTGGTGTGACATTGTTGAGGTCGAAGTTACTATTACTATAATTACAATGAGTTTTCATTTAAGAGTGGAAGCATCCGAAAATGTTCTTTTTTCGTCATTCTTTTTGCATAAAAGTTGTATGAAGAATAACTTTACAACTCAACCTTCTTATAATGAAGGTGTATGAAGCCTAGAGCTGTCAAATGTTCTCACAAAGTGATAAAACACATTGTAGAAATATCACAAAAGTTGGTCATATGACTTAACGGTTGTATTCCAAGTACATACACCCTGACATACACCTAGCTCTTCTTGGTGGGTTTATGAGCGTTCTAGATTCATTGTTTTCACTTTTGGAGTGTTCCTGTAGCTCAGTTAGTAGACTATTGTGTTTGCAGTGCAAAGGTTGTGGGTTTGAGTCCCGGGGAATACATAAACTGATACAATGTATGTCTTGAATGTGCTGAAAGTCGCATCTGCCAAATGCATAAAATCTACTTGATGAAACTTTTTGTAATGTTGTATTTTCACAGCGCCGGTCTCCATTCAGTTTTGTTAAACAAAAAAAGTGTTACCATTTTTGGGTAAACTGTTTCTTCTGAGAGCTGATTTTGTGAAGGGGCGAGGCAGCGCATACACAGAACTGTCTGTTTCTCTTCATATCTAATTATTGCCACAGCTTTACAACATGAGCTTTAGTGATTAGCCGGCAGTGATCCATGCGTTTGATCTTCTGAGTGTATTATATTCCGAGATGGGCTTGTTGAAGACACGCGTGTCAAACTAGACAGAATAGAGCAGAACAAACAGTAGCATGTTGGTAAAGCGAGCTGATCTTTCTTGCAGGAGGCAGACTGTGCTCACCCAGCTCCAACTCTGACGGCACCATCCTCTGGGATCCAGCTCTGAGGACTTTGAAGTTCTCTCTCTTTCTTTTTCTGCCCTTCCACTTGCTAGACCTGACAGCTGTCTTAATGAAGACATATGCTCCCAAGTCAGCCAGGCCTCTGAGGAGAGAAAGGAGGGGTTGAGGAAAGAGAGAGGGAGAGAGAAGAAGAAGTGATGGAGGCAGAAAGAGAGAGGAGGATTTTTCCACAGACATCTGTAGACAGGCTTAGGTTGTGTGTAGACACCGTGTTGAAGCTTCCTGGGGAAATAATCCATTTGGTTTTGTTGCCCGTGGGCAAAACATAGTTTTGGGGCATTTCTTTGCTTCCACATCTTAATTTCGGAATTTTGCTACACTTCAGGGATGAATTTCACCGTGCACACTCCGTTTTCCCATCCTTGCTGCTTCTCCCGGCATTCTCTCTGGAATTCTGACACTTTTTTCCCTCTCCCTTCTTTCCTGTGTTTTAAAGTCCCCCAGGTCCCAGTCTTCAGCCATTTAGCTTCTCGCTCTCTCTCCTGCCCTTACATCTGTGGCCCCATGTTTTCTTTTTGGTCGCGTCCCACAATCACACCACAATGACCCTGTTTGCACCTAATATTAACATCTGTCTCATTCAGGTGTTAAAGGTCCGGAACGTTTTGTAATCGGATCATTCGAACCACATTCAGAGGTAGTCCAAACCGCACGTGACCCTTTGTGTTTGTAGTGTAAACCATCCCAAAGCATTCCCAAACAACATCAAAGGACCGCCCACTCACCTGTCAATCAACCATTGTGTGTTAAATGGTTATGTGAGGCTTTGAAAAGAAAATAATGGCATGGTCGAGACATTTGAAGAAGCCCCTACATCCAGAACATGTGCAGTATGCCATATTCCGTGACACACATAATTGGCTTAGGATAAAAGCGTTATAAAAGCGTTTGCTAAATGAATAAATGTAAATGAATACATGCACTTCACATGAAGCACATTTGAGTTCAGGTACTCGACTAAAATAACAATGAGAAATCTGCTCCAAACAGTTTGTGTGGTGCGATTAAAATTCTAGCTGTATATTTAGGAGCAACAGTAAGCCACTGTATTGTCTGTGCTGTATCGTTACATTTTTGTTAGACTAACCATGCAGCAAAACATTTAGGCAGTAAGTGATAGAGGCAATCAGATTTCATGGCATGGACGCTAATTGCGTGATCGCATGTAGTAGCATGGGATGCATTTTAGACTCCTGTAAATACTAAGTGCATCATGGCTGACCCATTATGGTCACATCATTTAAGACAAATGTGAATGCCGGGTGTAAACGGGGTCTCTCTCTCTCTCTCTCTCTCGCTCTCTCGCTCTCTCTCTCTCTGTGACTAGTCTTTGATGTAGAAGTGTTGGCTAATCAGTAGTCTGTTGTTGCTGAGGAATTTTTACTGCAGGATTCTCTCTCTTTGTCTGTCTCCTTTTTGCACCAATTTCTTACATAATGTCTCTATGATGGTGAGCCCAGCACCCCAGTCCCTCTGCAACTGGAACAGATTTTCTTACGAGAAGAAAAATGTTCTTTTAAGCCTCGTTTCAGAGGCTCTGAACTCTTTCTTGAGAAACTCAACCCATGCAGAAATCTGATATATGGAAATACATGCATATATAATACTTCATACTATAAGGTATGTATGATATATATATATATAGAGAGAGAGAGAGAGAGAGAGAGAGAGAGAGAGTTCGCATGTATATAGTTTTATTCACATATTTGTACATATATTTCAACATATTTCAACAAATATTTTTGGGAAAAACACATACTAATATTCCTACTTAATAAGTACCATTTATACATTTATTAAAAACATTTATTAAAAAACACGTTCTTCGCGTGGTTCAAATGTCCACACATAAAACTAATTGTATATGCTCTAATTTATGCATATATGCTCATATATGGCTATATCCGATTTCTGTATGGAAATGTATGAGGAGCTACTGGGAGAACACACTAACACACTGTAATTATGATAATGAGATATTTTTAGGCCATCTTCTCAGACAGTCTGAAAGATTCTCCATGCAAACATTGTTATTATTTTACAGAACGCAATTTGTTAGCTATTCAGTTTGATCATAAAGCCGCTGTAATAAATCACTGACAGATTGTATGTATATTATTGATTTAGCTTTTCACAGTCCGAGGGGTATTATTTAAAAAGTCCCTGAGGTTTATAACGTAACACTTCCGTGTTTAAAAGACACGTCAGTGTCTTAAAGCGTTTGTCTGTTCTATGAGATGTGGCAGAACACTGTAGAAAATCAGATCTGCATTTGTTTACTTGCAAGTAGATTTTCAGCCAGCGGTACAAGCACCGCAGGGCTGCTTTAAAAGATTTTGATTTAAGTTGGTTTGTTTCTAAACATTGTAAACCTATAGGAATGATAATGCTAAATATTATCCAGTATTAAATAAGACACTGAGAACTGATAGGACTGTAGGGCTACATGACACAAAAAAAAGTCGGAAAGCACTTCCCCTGGGGGAGTGGATTTAGCAAAAACAATGCTGTCAAGCTGCTAGACATTACTGAGACGAAAACCAGAGAGGTGATACGGGCACAAAGAGGATTGAATAACAATCTAAAGAAGCCGGTGGAAAATTTAAATACCTGTCTGAGACGTTTCTTGTTCCTTTGCAGAAATACAAACATAAACAACTGTAAATAGAACTAGATTAAAGCGAATACCTGAGTCCGAAATCATTGCATAAGAAATATTTGAGATCATATTGAAAATATTTGTCTTGTGACTGCAGAGGTCGACATATTGGCAAATCTGAGCATTGTTTGAGATATTGAGATCTCTTATGAAACTCTAGTTGAGACGTGATCTTTGGTCTGATTGGTCAAGCAGAAAAGTTGAGGCGTTAAAGAGATATTGTTTGGTTTTCTTACGGGATACAAACCTAGGAATGTGTGAGGATGAAGAGTTGAAGAGAGATGGAGGGGAAAAAGAGAGAATGAGCAAGAGAGAAAGAGGGGATACAGGCTCCGAGGTGACGGAGCCGGTATTGATCACCTTGTCGAGAGTCTGGTTTTGAGAGTGCGGCTTTTGCCACTGACATTAACCTTGCTGCTCTGACACCAATAACGGTTAATGCCTGCTGAGAAGTGATTGATCTAACCTCTTCTCTCTGCACAAGTTCATGCACACACACACTGCCTCACGTCATGATGTCAGGCAGCAACAGAATGAATCTGGCGAGAAGAGAAATGGCTTGTCAATACTGACAGCAGTCTGGCCGGTCTCGCTCGCTCGCTGGCCCTCACATATCTGATTAGATGAAACATTGTTCATCAATTCTTCACGCCCCTGCTCTGCCCTCGCAGGTGACACTGCGTAACCCGGCCTGCAGAAATGTACTCTGCTATTCAGCTGGAAAAAGCGGTGGATTTTGGAGATTAAAAATATAGGTTCTTAAACGGTTCTTCACAGCGATGCCCTAGAAGAACCATTTTTGGTTCCTCAAAGAGTCATTCGGTCAAAGGTTCCTCAAAGAACCGTTTTTTTCATAACTTTCATAGAACCTTTGTCCACTACAATGAATCTTTTGTAAAACAGAAAGGTTCCATAGATAGTAGAGGTTCCTTGTGGAACCATGCAGCCAAAAATGTTTTTTCTATGGCATTGTGAAGCACCTTTTTTAAGAGTGAACTATAAAAGCAGGTAAAGACTTTTTTTGCTGTGGACGAGGTGTTGAGATGCTGGTCGCATTAGCAGGTAGAGAATGTACAGAAGGTTCGTTGAATTCCTGGGCCCCCAGACAATGGGCCACTGTTCAGTTAAAGCTATTTCAAACGACCCAAGCGGGGCGGAGAGGGAGGGACCTGGAGGTGCACTGACAGCTCATGTCATCCCACCCCTGTCTGAGTTTCTTTTTGAGACTTGCAGAGTCATTTTAGCATGCTGGTGGCAGAATGGTTCACTTCCTGACATCCAGCTAACAATTTTAGGTTGTAAGAACGTTTCCATTAAGTAATAAAAACGTTAAAAATGTTATTTTGAAAATTCTAGGAATGTTCAAAAAGTCAATAAACGTTATTGTTTAGTTATAAGAACATGATAGAAACTTTTATTTCTAACATTTTTAAAGCAATTTGATATAGATGTAAAGTTAATATAACGTTATGCTCTAATTACTGCAAGAACTTTTTTTGATAACTTTGAGAAAACTTTTAGAGAACATTAGCCAATATTCGGAGAACATTCTTTGTTGGCTGGGCACACGTACAGGCGCGTAAGCGAACTCGAGCGTGGCATGCCAGAACCTCAGCTGATAGCCTCACTGCAACCCCATTGATGTTTGTTGGTGTGGAACTCTAAAAAACAGATTATGATTTTCTGCATTCAAAGTCTCAAGGCGTATTCACATAAAAGGGCCAGAGGCTATGACTAAGCCTGCATGGAATCTGCCCGGAATCTGCAGCTGCAGAAATTACCAGAAAACAGATTTCTTCAGAATTCCAGCGTACATCATTCAAGGACATTGACAGTTTTAGATTCAGTTTATTTATTTAGATTTTTGTTTATTTTGCTGTTTTAATGATTTTAAAATGCTTTCTGCTGCTAATAAAATGTTTTTTTTTTCAATTAAATTTTTTCATTTTTGTAGCATATAACTGGCACAAAACAATTTGCAGGGAGAACGCCATAATCAGAGCATGTCAATCCGAGGCAAAGTTTCCCAGTCATTTAGTTGTTAAAAAAAAAAGTTTTCCTTCTGAGATCCGAAATATTCCTGTTTATTTTCGCAGGCTTGGTCAAGGCATTTTCATCAAGACCAATATTGTGTTTAATCATAATTTCAAAAATAAATGTACTGATGTGGATTTTATGATGGCAGCAGTGAATTAGGAGAAACCACCTAGACCGCTGACGCGAGACCTTCTCCAGGTCACCCACCACAGTTTATTCAGTTGTGCCATCATCCGTACCATCTCTGTCTGTGAAGCTGCTCATCCCTCCTGCACTTTGTGTTTGGAACATTCCATTCCGGCAGTGCCTGTGTGTTTGTGTGTTTCTCTTGCTCTTTCTCCTGAAACGCCTCGTGGTTCTGCTTGACCTGGAGCTGAAGTGTTGAGAATCTGTGCGAGACCTCCTCATGACTTCTCTGTAAAGACAAACAGTCCATTTTCAGAGAACCTCCAGTCCAGCTCACATGTCGTGATGCTGATGCGGCGCGCGAGGTCAAAAGCTGGACTTGTTCAAACCCCTTCATTTTGTTCCTTGAGGAATCTAAACAGATTCACGTAGTCGGAGTAAAGCGCGCTCGCCTTTATCTTGTTTAACTGCTTGGCAGAGCTTGTAGCAGGGCAGATGAGGTCCATCTACGAGTAGATCAATCAAACCTGGACCTTTAGAGCGCTTTTGGCTAGTGGCCTTGCAGCTTCCTTTGTGTGGTAATGAAGTAAAGAAAAGATGAGGAAAAGTGATCGTTAAATCTGGCTTCACATGTTTTCACTCTTTTGGATGCAACGTAAGATGTGGAAAATCACAGACGGGATTTTGACAGGGATTCAAACTGGAAGTGAAGGAAATGGTGCACATCTAGGGAAATAAATCTCGTTGCAGTAGGAAGCCACACAGAATTCCAATTATTAAACCACCGACATGATCTGGGATTCAAACTTTCTGTCTGCTGCTTGTTGTCCAGGAAGTGGTGTCACATATGGTCTTAATGAGTTTCTCAGTAAGTGCTCTCTGACAGACATCACTTGTGTTTTGGTGCTCTTGACCCCAGCTGGACTGTTTCCGTCAGCTGCTGAATGACAGAGCTTCATAAACTGGCCCGACCAGGAATTTGCAGCCCCTACATAAATCACCCGAAAAGACCCTCGTTGCTGGTCACCAGCATATGTTGTGTTTATATGCTGACCTCCAGCATGGAGTGCTGGTGCTTCTTAATTAGCTCACCCAGCAAACTAGCAGACTAACAGAGAACGTTCTAAGAACATTGACTAATGTTGTCTAAAACCCGAAGTTATCGTAAGATGTTCTTGCAGTATTGTTAGTAGAACCTTTTGGTAATGGTATATTTTTTATTTCATTAGTACAACATCTAACAAGCTAGATGCTAAACGTTTGTAGAACATTGACAATTTTTAACGTTTTTGTTACTTAATGAAAACGTTAGGAAAACATTCTTACAACCTAAAATTGTTACCTGGACTGCTCTGATCAACCAGCTTCACCAGAAGACCATGCTGGTTCGTGTTTTGCAGATAAAAAACATGGTTATGCTAGTCCATCAGCATGAACCAGCGTGAAGAATCACTCTGGAATACGCTGGACTTTTCAGCAAGAACAGGCAAACATTTAGCTTACAATCCTCTGCATACATATTTGTAGCGCGCTACAGCTGGAATCAATAAATACACACAGAGTTCTGTCAGAACCTCACTTTAACCCAACATGAAGCTGTTTCAGATAGTGTGGAGGTGGCCAGTAAGGCGGCTGAGGGTTCAGAAACCTGGTTTCTGATTGCTGGCCTCCGGCTGGGCCCGTCTGCCGTGATCACATCAGTATTCTCAGACAGAGAGACACCCTTCAGCTCTTCCCCTCTGCTTTGCTGATGAAATGCTGCCATGTCTGAGGGCAATGCTGTAAGTACAGAGAGGAGGGGACATGGAGGTGCTTTTGTAACCATTGTGAGCGTGAGAGAAACCGAGTAAATGAGGCCAAATGGAGTTCTAAACAAATATATATACAGTATATATTAATATAAATATAAAAAAAGAAAATGTATAGCAAATGCATCATATTGTGGTATTGTTCCTGATATTTGTGTTTATAGGTATTACATTTATACATTTAAATGAGTAAACTAGGTTTGTTTAAGGCTAAACACATTAGCATCTTCCATCAAAAAATGTGTTTTGCTATAAAAAATACTGGAAGTATTTAGACCAGATTTATTTCATGACATTTACAATTCGTGAACCAGGCTTTGTTTGCTAGATATGCACACATATATTTACACATATATTTAGCCATATATGACTGGTTTTCCCTTTAGATGCTCTAGAAACTTCTAGATTTTTCTATCCTGAATTCTTTAGGTTCACATTCACCTCAATACCCCAAATGTTATTCGGATCATTTTCAAGCGTAATCAAAACAACCAGCAGTGATTATCCGTCCTTTTACCATATGCTAGTAAACAGTTGTTCTCAGCTCTGGATAGTCTTTCAGGGCTTTGTGTTTGTATATGGTGGGCAAAGGCATTTGTTGAGGTAATTGAAGCTGGTTGTATGCCGTTTTTACAGCTGTGCTCTTTGAAGGCTGCTGTTATCAAATTCCGATTCGTTTCACCATAGAGACATTTAGCGCTTCACATCAGTGTTTACATTCACTTATGGAATAGTTCCTCGCGTTAAGCGCCATGATGAAAGCTCATCGAAAGCGACGTTTAGACTTTCTTGAGTTGAGCCATCATATCACCATCTACAGTGCCAGGAAGTCCATCACAATCGAACAGATGTTGCGTATGTTTAGATGATGTTATCGTTTCGGTTTCAAAGCTAATGTGATTTATGTCAGCTTCGCAACTTGTCTGAGCTTGGCATGTCTTTGTGCATCAGTTCATTGGGGCTATTGTGAAGTGCGCTCGACCCTCTCCGACGAAAACAGGAAGTACAAACAACACACAAACAACGGTCTAATCGCTTCCCGTCAGAAGTCTTTTGTGGAGCGCGACCCGTGAGAAAACAACAGTGCTGTTGGTCAGATGGGGAGATAAGAAAGACCCTCTCTTTCATCTTTTGCCCTCTGATCAAAGCCAAACAAAGCCTCACAAACATGTTTATAGATACTCAATTTAAATGATACATATTTACAGGCACACACACACACACTGCCCTCATGGACGGCAGCCCACACGCATACACACAGTCCGGGCACACTTGGGCACACACATTTTATGGAGACAATCCACAGACATTTTTAAATCTTTCTATACGATTTAGAGGCTTGATTTCTTATGAGGACCTCAAAAATGTCCCCACAGGGTCAAAATGCACCAGTAATATTATACTTATGGGGACATCTGGTCCCCAGAACACAGTGAATACCAGTATAAGCAACCAAAAAAAAACATGCCTACATAACAACTACTGTGTTTTTTGTGTACACACATGATGCCCACACACAGTTACAGTACTGGCATTTATAGAGGAAACCTCCGGTAATTACACTCAAGGGTCAGATCCACTCTGACCAGAAGCCCAGCACAGGCGTGATCTTCAGAACATCACGTGCATTAGTGTAAATTTATGTCCGCGTGTGCTGTACCGAAGAGCGTGTGTGTTTGCACCTGGGAGTGTGCATGTGTGCAAATGCGTCTGCCTCCACGTAAGCTATATGTGCTTTTGCTGTGTGCGTGTGCATAGGGAATAAAGCCGTCGGTGAGCTGGAGTCTGTGTTATTTATGTTGCTATATACCTGCCAAAGAAAATCTACTGTGTTTGGGAACGTCTTTGTTATATGTGAGTTGAGGTGCATCCCTATGTACAGATTGTTATTTGTGTTGTGCCCCGAAGCAGGAGAGGAAACTCGAAACCTGAAAATCTCTTGGGGTGAGAAATAAATATAACTTAGATCTACACCATGCCATTAACACACACACACACACACACACACACACACAGTGACTCAACCGTCCAATTGTAGGTTATATGCTCTCCTGAAAAGCAAGGAGATTTGAACCATAAACAGGCTGTGTCAGTTTTGAAGCACAGCTCCTCATTGAGCATAGCGACTCTGGAAAGAGTCATATCCCCGGACGGATCAGAACATGACGCAGGGAATGTCCCACCAACTCTCTCCCTTTGAAGTCTAATGCATTTCCATGGCGATCGGCTGTATACTTTCGACCCATTTATCACTGTTTTGACAAGAGGCAGAATGCATGAGTAAGCCAGTCATGATCACCAATCTCTGTTGACAGAAAGGAAGCGCCGAGCGTCTCCTGGAAGTAAAGCAGGCCTGAGAAATTGTCTCTACTTGCATTTTGTCAATGATGGTAGAGGGAAAAATATTTGTAACAGATACATGCGCTGGTTTTTCTCAAAAGCCCTTTTGTTTTATGGCGATATCTGTCAGACTAAAGGGACTTCAGAGATTTGTGGTTTGATGTGCCATTCTAGAATTTTCAGCGAGCACCTCATTTGTTTTTCTGATCCAGAAGTCACACCGGATTCATTTAGACTGAAGACCGTGAACCGCTTTGAATCTAGATTCTTTAGTTGTCACCACTGGTAAAAGTTTTCATGTAAGTTATTATTGGTGGAGTCTAGCATAAAACTCTAGCTGAAAATAAAGGTTTTTATTTATTAACAGAACGTATTGTCACTTCAATAGCATTGAGCTGTTTTTTGTACTGCATTATTAATGCGTTATCAAGAAATGCATAATTAATTTGAAAAACAACATTTTCAGCCCAGATAATATTCTCTGTATGTTTTGTATGGTTTAGTGGTTTGTTTGAAGGTTTGTGCTTGAAAATGTGTATGTTGTGTGTCTTTTAATAACAAACTGGTGGGAATGCTTTGGAACAGAACAAAATCCTGGATCAGTGTTTGCGTGGTTGTGGCCAAACTCATAAGACATCCTGTTTGATGTGTTGGGTTGTGGTTAGTGGTCAAGTTCTTTCTGTGCACCCAGGGGCAAAGTTTTAGCGTGCAGCATCACTAACATTAATCAACATGCTCTCTGTTCCTCACTCTCTCTCTTTCAGTATTTGTCTGACCGCCCTGTCCCAGCTACCAGGGAACGTTCTCAGAATGTTGACTGATGTTCTCTAAAAGATATCAAACAATTTTCTTGCAGTAACATTAGTAAAACATTTTTAACGTTGTATAGTCAAAGATATACAGGTTTGAATAATGTTCTTATAATGAAGCAATAATGTTAATACAACTTCCAAAAAACTGGACGTTCCCAGAATGTTTAAAATAATTTTGTTTTACATAGAAATATTAGGGAAACGTTCTCATAACTTTAAGTTGTTAGCTAGGTTGTCGGCGTAGCTCCTGTCTCAAAATCTGCAAAGAAAGTGATGTGGGAAATAAATGCAAGAAAGTATGAGATAAATGTGAGAGGGAGTGATGCAATGGGCTTCGTCTGCATGAGAAACAAGCTGCCATTGCTGTAGGGCTGCCCCAGAGGGCCGTTGCAGTTGACATTTGTGTCTCATTGGATCATTTCCTTCCACCTCAGCCATGGCGTTCCCTCAGTCTCACCGTCTCTTTATGGAGAGGAGTCATGCGTTTTATCGCACCCCTGTTTAGTTATTTGCATTTACAGAGTGAACTCCGAGGTTACGCTACCTTCTGCCCGTCTCACACTGAGTACGGCCTGCTCTGCGTTCTCCAGTCCCATAGAGACTGTTTATTTAATTGTGGAAGAAAGGTAGTGTGCAAAACAGCCGTGCTCCTTTAAAACACCTTAACTAGCTTGTAAAATCCATTCAAAGGTCACCGTAAAATATTTACTTTCAAACGCTCCCCTCTGCATCAACCGCGGGGGATGATTTTTACTACGTCCGTGCGCAATGTGTTTTAGTCATCTAGACGGCCGTGTGAGACAGAGGCCGTATGTATTACTCATACGAGATTGCTCGGTTTTAAAGCATCGACGCGGACTCGAGCCCAACGCGGATGAGAAAACGTCTTTACTGTGAAGTAGGAAAAGTGGAGAAACGCAGTGACTTTGTTTCCAGATGGGAATCGGCCTGGGAAACTGATTTGTTAGAGCAGATTCTTCTTCAAGGAAAAAAGTTAAGGCTCGCGAAGTGATGTTTGCCACATGACATGAGTTCTGTGGATAGAACGAAGACAAATTCTAAGCAAATTGGTTTCAGTGCCGCGTCTGCAGGCCAGCCGTAATGCCGGCTCAAGCTGCTGCTTGAACATATTCGTGTCTCGTGAATGTTGTGCAGACAACTGGAGATGAAAAGCTAGTAGTGTCTTCGACGGCCAGACTTTGAAGCGCGGCTTTGGCGGACATCTGCTTTGTATTTTATCGCCGACCCCCGTCCAACCAAAAAGCCACAATTTCCACTCAAGCGCTCGCTTAGGATTGTTGTAATTAAATACTTAGGTTTTATTGGCTTCCCCTCTTGCAGAAGACTTCCATGAGGCAAATTCTCAAAGGGAATGGAGGAGCTGACTGCAGATCGTGACGGATTATAAGGCAATACAGTTCAGAAGTTCAAGCCAGGAGGGTAGAGAAGGTGACCTCGGCTTTCCTCTTACACACAGCAGTGTTTAGAGCACAGACGAGCGCCGTACGCTCCTATAACGCCCAGAAATACTCACTGATGAGATGAAAGTCGAAGAAAGATAAGAGATGTTCAGAAATGAGTCTGTCAGATGAAGGAGAGCATGAAAGAAAAGACAGATGAGCTTCTCAGAGGAGAAGAATAACAGGTTTAGATGATAGATGAGAAGAAGACAGTTTAGAAAGAGGACAAATGGTGTGAAAGAGGTGTGAGATTATGCAAAGTGTGTGTGAGAGAGTCGGGGAGAAAGTTAGGGGTGTCTGGGAGGTTTTTTAAGAAAAGTAAATAATTTGTTGACTCTTTTATTTAAAGTGACTTGCGGTACATTTATTGCGATGGGAAACCAGCACTGTGATTCTTTAAGTAAATAATGCTGAAAAAATGAACAAATAGTTACTGGATTATTTTTGTTTGTTTGTTTGTTTACTTTCTGAAGTTTTAACAACATTCAGGAAGTAACAATATCTCAAACATCTTCATGAATGTTTGTTAGTTTTGTATGCTAGTATGTTAACGAACATGTATGTTCGTTAACATGTATGTTAGTATGCTAGTTTTTAGCATAGCAAGCAAATTGAATGAAGGCCTTACTTTATTTCAACTAGGCCCGCAATAAAAATGGTTTTGTTCTTTCCCAGCATGCACTGGGGCATGACTAATTCATATGGATGTGTTTGACCGTTTCCCAGTTTTATTTACACTGTTGTCGATATTGTTGTCGTGTTTAGTACAATGTCGTCTTGTGTTTTGAGCATGAGTAACGCACAACATTTCTTTATGTTCCACCAACACAATCAACTGTACCTACAGCACATCTGTAAATGCTCTGTTCTTACACCCTGGACACCAGAACACAGAGCTCTCCTTTCCAAGCATTCCCTCCTCCCCCCTGCCAGACCACCGCCACACAACCCTAACCGTCAGTCTCTTTTGTCAGGAAATGGAACACATTCCTTCAGTTTCTCCCTCATGTTCCTCTGTTTTCTCCTAAAACCGCTGCCGGCAGCTTCAGGCAGTACGTTAGGAAATGACTGTGCGAATGAGACCGAGAGCATGCGAAGAAAATGGAAGGAAAACAGAAGGTTAAGCACGTTTTAATGAGAAGTGCCCTGCTAACAAGCGAGGTGACCCCCACAGCAGCCCAATGCGCTGGGAGACAGACGCTGTATGCAGGCCGTTGAAGGGCCTTCATTATGCAATGAGCCTCATGTTTGCGTGTCAAAGTTCTTCTCGTTCCTCAACCGCAGCCTCCCCGAGCGACCATCAGGTGCCTTTTTTGTCTGCTTACCGATCTTTTAGCGATCGACGACATGACAAAGCCATTCTGTGTCGGTACAATGCTCGGTGACTCACGATTGAAAGTGCTTGCAGATTACTCTGCAAATGTTGTTTTACACTGATTGTCCTGATTATGGGTTAAGTATTAAATCCATGTGTGTTTCTCTCCCTGTTGCCAGAGCTGTTTTAGTCATCAGTCGCTCCCTAAAGCGAGATTCTGTAAAGAGAAGAGGCAGGCGCTAGCCGACGCTGGAGCGCGTACAGCGGAACGCTGTTACGATTTCGTAATACTCTCTTACTTATAAAGAAGTAATAAATACTGATGGCTGCCAAATGCATTTGCTTGGTCTTACAACTTCTATTGTCAGAGTTTGTAAAACGTGTGTGGGTGTAAATTGTGTGTAAAAAGTGTGTTTTTACTCGGAAGCTGTGGATGTACTCGAGTGAGTGTGAAACTGTCCCCAGGGCCATCGCTGGCATTCTCTGTCCTCCTGGCAACCAGCACGGCAAGATGATGGATGACCACCCACAGGTGGTGCTGGACAGGGGTGCTCAGAAGACCGACTGGTGGTTTATCTAATGAAAACCTGGCATCCTATATCTACAACCCAAAGCACCATCTGCTGAGGGCAACACGTGTGGCTCTCCCGTAGAAGACAGGAGCCACATTGCTGTTGCTTTGAGACAACAAAGAAAAATGGCTGAAAGCATGTTTTCTTGCATTTGTGCCGTTCACACTTTCATCCATCATCAAAGCATCTTAAAATGCGTTACTTTGAGCGCATCGTATCACTTTGTGTATTTCCTGGAATTCAAACCCACGACCTTTGAATTGCTAACCCATACCTCAGCTAACAGGGAACGTTCTCAGAACATTGGCTAATGTTGTCTTAAAGGTATTGGAAATGTTCCTGCAGTATGTTATACTGTTATACGGTATATGTATATATATATATTATATATATACGTTATTTTTAAGTTGTTAGTGGAACGTTTTAAAAATGTTACAGAATTAAAAAAAGGTTTGAACAATGCTTTTATAACCAAGCAATAACGTTAATGAAACGTCCAAAAAAGTACTGTTTGAACGTTCCTAGAACTTCCAAAATAAAATGTTTAACATTTGTGTCACTTCATGGAAACGTTAGGGAAATGTTCTTACAACCTAAAGTTGTTAGTTGGCGCTGCAGTGGCTGTAGCTGGATTCAGTGGTCACACCACTCATGAACAGAGTGCGTTTTCTTTCTCTGTTTTATCTTTTGAACAAACCTCCTGCCGTTCAGATCTGTTTCCATTTAGAGGAAGCGGGGCAGGAGAGAAATGTTCCATGTGAACTTTAATCTGAAGTGCAATGGAGCGCTGGGCCACAGGACGCGGTCACAGGGCATTAACTACACACGGGCATCACGCGTCATTAAAGAAACGAGGTTTGTCTGTGTGTAATTGTACGCGTGTGTGTGTGGCATTGTGCACAAACTGTGATATCGGCCTGGCCTGTGTTAGACTGTAACTCTCGCAATGCACGTCAGTCTTAGAAAAGTCAGTCTTTAAGAAGAGCCATTATTTTTGGTTTGTTGGGTGTACAATGAGATTGTAGAGATTGTCTAAATGAGCATGAACATCAGATTTCCTGTCAGTACCTGTTTAACATGGAGAATGTTAATGAGTTTCTGTCTCAATACAACTTCATGCAAGAACTAGACTCGGCTTGAAAGCATCCCTTTAAACCTGAAGTTCAGTAAATTTGTCTCTGATCCTCCAACATTATTCTGTAAAATTACTATACATCAGTTATTGATTTTAATCCCTTCACAGTGTCATCATCATAGCAATGGTAATTATCCATTTAAAATGTTTAATTAATAGTGGTGCTGTTAAAAAGCTTAAAGTAAGATGCATTAATATATGCATATGGATCAGTCCTAAAATGCAAGTCTGTTTTATACAATTTGTAACAAGAGGCTTGATCTCTCTATCAGCCTTTAACCTGAGAAGGGTTAAAGGGTAAAGTAACATACTGAGACCTTTAATAAGCTCCTGAAAACAGGCAGTTCTCTAGTTAATCTGTAAATGTGTACCATTGCCTTTAAAAGTGCAGCTTACAGATATTATATATATATAAATGCTGCAAAAGTTATTTGCTCTGCATGTCGTGTTATTGATCAGCTTTTCCCTTGTTTTCTCTTGCAATCTGTGTTTCTTCCCCATTGATTTGTATCAACCAGCTACTGTTAAATTGCTTATGATCTTCAGCCACACTATATTATCTCATGAGGTTGTAGTGAGAGCTTGGCTCGGTCTCTGTGGGACATAGAGAAGATGAATCAGGAATGATCTGGTTTCTCATGCTTTTGTGGGTTTCCCCCAACGGCAAACAGTATTAACTACAGCCAGACAGCTTGATAACCGGACAGTAGCTCTGTTGTTCTGTGCAATCAGACTATCAAGAGGTCATTTGTGTGTCGCTAAGTGTCACTAGCTGCACGGCAACAAATCATTTCCGTAATCAGTATTTTTGTCTCGTTTTCAAGTATTTTTATTTTTAAAACAGTATTTTTGTATTTGTTCTCATAGAGGACCATCTTTATCACATTACTGTACTAAACCTTTTAAATCCCTCCACATTTGACAAACATTTGAAAAATGAGACAAACATACTCATTTACTTTTATATTTTTTGTTTTGCCGTGACTGAATGAATTCTTGCAGGTCTTTAGGTAAAAGCTTTAAAAGCATGCAGGCAGTTTTAAAATTAGATTAGCACGGTGAGACAAACCGGCCAACAACAGGCCAATGGAAGAGGTTCGTTTGTTCTTGTCTAATTAAATGACAAGAGTGATGTGTGCTTGCAGATTGAGTGACAAGCAGGTAGAGATGAACATCTGAAGGGCGGTCAGGATGAACATGACTCTTCTACACAGGTGTTTCAGTTCAGCAGAAAAAATAGCCGTGTCAGCTCTGTGCACCTTTATTGTGAATATTTGAGTATGCACACCCCTTCCACAAACACACACACACCTCTATCATTCTCCCTCTCTCCTACAAACACACACACACACACGATCTGGCAACGCTTCCTGCATGTTCACTGTCAGCATGGCTGAGCCTCTGGTGGGTTGTTGGATTCAGGCATCAGGGGAACGAGCCAACAAGAGCGCTCCATGAACACAGCCATGCATATGACAGCTCCATGGGACAACGTGCAAGTACGTGCATTTGTCTTGCTGTTCCTGCCCTAATCAGATCATCCCTGGGGTACATCTGATGGACGCATTCTGCCCACCTTCTCACTCATTTCTGTGGGAAGCACTGGCATGGAATGGGCTACTGCAGTGTATCGTTGTGTGCACACGAGCGTTTGTGTGTGCATGTTTTCACCCTCACCCCATGCACACTGAACTCTTATTAACTATTATAGTGAAAGTCACCATGAAATCAAAATAAACTGTTTTAATTTTTTTATTAAATATTGCGGTGTTTATTGTATGAATAATAATTATAATTTATTAATTATATAATTTATATAAATATGTATTTATAATTATAATTACGTAGTTATAATTATATTATTTATATATATTATATATATATATATATATATTGTTTATATATTGTTTATATATTAATAATTAGTATATATAAATGTATTTGTGTACATCATTTTTTTGTGAAAATTCTTTAATCAAAATCTGAAAATGTTCCTTTCTGGAAAGGTAGACCTTCTCTGATGATGTCAGACTTACAGCTTGGGTGGAGCTACACTATCCCACAGAAAGCAGCAAAATGAAAGCAAACCAAAGTTACATATTTAAGTTACAAAAACCAAAGTTACAAAAACGTTATTCTTAGAAAGTTAGTGGAACATTTTAGAAGTTCATATATCCAAGCAAAAACATTAATAACAGGACTAAAACTGGACATTTTTGGAAACCTTCCTACAACCTAAAATTGTTAGCCCGGGGTATCAGCAGAGCACTGCAGTACAGTAGCATATCAATGTGATCTTTTCCATCCTCCATGTACTAGCGCTCGCAACCAACCCACAACATGAGGAACTGCTGAGTGCAAACCGCGTTCGTTACTAATTTTGTGGGCGTGCTTGCGAACTGATTTGCATGTATTTTTTAATGAATCCGGTGCTAAAACAATGCAGAGAGGCATGCAAATGAACGGCGCAATTCATTCATGCCGAATCCCCCCCTCAGTGTCTGTTACTGCAGCTTCTGAAGCCTAAAGCGAAAAAACAATTTAAAGCAATAGCGCGCTATTATCTGTGCCTTGTTTACATGCCACTGACGTACTCCGTGTGTATGGAGCAAGCACGAAGTGGCAGTGCATGCTGTGCATTATCGGCCTGCAGAATTGGTGCGTTCCTCGACTCACATCTGCACGGCTTGGTGCACACCAGGTCCAGATGTTGCTCCATCGAGTCCACAGCAGGAGACAAAGAGCAGAGCTTTCCATCATTCCAACAGCAGCAAATAGTCTGCTGAGAGGGAAAACCTGAAACGTGTCAGGTGGAACAGGTCAGAAAACAGCAGTTTTCTTTATATGCCTGTAACTTAAATCATAGAAACTGATTGCAGATCAGCGTGTTAGAGTGCAATTAGCCCAGAATATATATATATACATATATGATTTCAGGGAGGTGAGCCATTTTAACCTTCATTGCATACTGTTCACTGTAAACCGGCTCACAGGAGACACCAGAGAGAAACCAGGGCGACTGAATTATTTTTGCTAACTATTCTTGTCTGCTTTGATGGTTAGCAGAGGAACGGAGGGTCCGCTTCAGCGTTCTCTTGGGACCTGAATACACATCTGGTTTCAAATGCTTCTACCTGTGGCTGAAGCTAAAATGGTTTCCAGAGGTGAACTGTGAAGATGACCAGACAGGAATAAGAGAAGGTATTGATGACTGCAATTTAACCAATTTTAGACAACACTTACTTCTCGTCCTCTACTTTGACCCTGTCGCAAATGGCCTTCCGAGAGTGCTTGTATTTAGTGTAACAGCACTAGGACTCATCGCTGTTTGAGTCACCGGATCACTGTTTGAATGCTTTTCAGACTGTTTATCAGTGCGTTGGTTGGCGACACGTAATAATTAACCCTGCTTTGGCTTCTTTCTAAGTCATTTTATCCATTGTCTGTTTAGTGAGCTAAAAACAAAGAGCATAACTGACAATATAGTGTCTAAATGTGAATTACTCTACATTAACTTGCTTGTAGAATCTAAAACAATTTACCCAGCTAACAATATTAGATTGTAAGAACGTTTTCCTAACGTTTCCTTTTATGTAACAAAAGCATTAAAATGTTATTTTGAAAGTTCTCGGAACGTTCAAAACGTCCGGTTTATAAAAACATTGCAGTAACGTTATTGCTTGATTCTAAGAACATTATTGAAACATTTTTAAATTCTGTAACTTTTTAAAATGTTTCACGAACTACTTAGGAATAAAATTGTTATATGATATATAATGTTAAAAGAAGTTCTACTAAAGTTACTCCAGGAACTTTTTGATAATTTTGAGAGAACTTTTAGAGAACATTAGTCAACGTTCTGAGAGCGTTCCCTCCTGGCTGGGATCACAGGCTAAGAATCAAACAATGTGTTCAACTCAAGAACCCCATAGAACAAAAAATAAGATTTTTTTCTTCGGTTCTACGAAGAACAGTTGAAGAATCTTTATTTTTAAGTGGTTTGCTAACGTGTTTTTACTTTACGACCATTGCAGTCTATCTGTGCGCACAGTTCAGCGTGCAGCTACGCTGTAAAGAAGTGCTTTAACGTTCTGGCAAACGGTTAAACTGAAAATGAATGTCTGAATGTAGAACAGCTGTTTTGATATTAGAGAACGGCAGTGAGCGAGATTAGGCAGTGCCTCCGGAGCAGCTGAATTCACCCACGCTGGGCTCTTATCTGACAATCATTTGAATTAGATGCTGAAATACTCCCCGTGTGCATGTCCAGAACTACGGGTTGTGTTACAGTCTCTCCTGCGCTTCAGAAATGTGACATGCCCCATACGGGCAGAATGGGCTGTGATAAGAATAACAGGGCAGAGAAACAGGCCTGAATGTCAGTGTTTAATGTCGGGATTTAAACATTCACTTGGCTAGGTTTGGAGGGCAGACCGCAGCAGTCTAAAACAGAAATGAAGCAGAGACACTATCCTCAGCATCTCACTGCCCAGTTACTGTGTGTGTGTGTGTGTGTGTGTGTGTGTCTGTGTGTGTGTGTGTATAGGAATCTGTGTTTTGCAGACAAATCTATCAACAGAAGTAACCTATATCTAACCATATATCTGTAATATATATATGTGTGTGTGTGTGGGTGGGTTTAAATATGTGGTTTACAAGGACATAAATGTTTATACTGACATGTATAACAATGTAAACATGATTTATGGGGACACTTTCTGTGTCCTCATAAACCAAATCGCTTAAAAACATTTTTTTTTTGTTAATTAAAAATGTCAAAAGTTAGGTTAGGTTTAGGGGATAAAATATATAGTTTGTACAGTATAAAAGCCATTACCTCTCTCTCTCTCTCTCTCTCTCTATACACTATATATATATATATACACTATGTATATGTGTGTGTGTGTATAGGGTTAGGGTTTGTATTTAGAGTAAGAATATGTGCTCTGGCTATTTTGGCTTTACTCCAGAGGATGAAAACAACACAAATCAATCGTGCTGATAGCCCCCCCCCCACCTC
>JAZGTI010002988.1:0-33410 GCA_036877585.1 Botia kubotai
AGAGAGATATAGAGAGAGTGTGTGTGTGGGGGGGGTTTACTCTCTGCGGCTCTTCTAATGGACAGATGTGAGAATAATGTAGTGCAGAACAGCAAGAATCTCGCAGCTATCGACCAGACGACACGCATACAAGTGTACACAGGCACTCTCTCTCTCTCTCTCTCTCTCACACACACACACATATAGTATATAGGAGTGTAGGCGTCAGAGCAGGGGCTGATGGGAAATGTGATTTATATTCCAGTGTGGCCAACTGGCCACTCATTACTGTTATTCACTTTAATGTGTGTGTGTTTGTGTGTGTGTGTATTGTTGAGCAATGCAACATTCTTTTGTAGTTCAGTTGTCATATTTAAAACACACAGGTCACAGTATTTATGAATAATAAAGAGGAAAAATATCATATATTATGGGTAGACTTACATTACACAGAATTTGGGTATGTTCCAATCACCCGGTTACTGCCCTGCAAAGTGGCTGTCAGTGTTCGGCCATCTTGAAAAACCAAAACGCAGGGGGTATATAGGCATACACTACAAACAGTAAAGAGAACAGGTTTGAAAAAATCAAGTGGAGAGAAAAATCTAACCCTCAGTCCCTGCCCGGTTTAAAAATGTCAGGTTTAAAATCACCACAAAAAATCTAAATTTAATATTCTTTTTTAATAAAATATATCAGTTTATTAAAAACAATTTATCAATGCATGTCATTCTTTTTTAAGTTATGTGCCCTCAAAGTATTTAATGAAAAACATTAACCTCTCATCCCTCATGAAACGACATCTTTGATGACATATGTCTGTCCACATAGGCGGGGCTATATTGACTGTCCAATGGCCAGACAGTTTTTCCTCCAACTTCTCACATTTAAATCAATTTAAACACATTTATTTTCATATTGCAGCAGTAAATGATCAGATTATATCAGAGCTTGACAGATTATAGTATTTTTATTCATTGTAATATATAATAATTTATATAAATAGATAAATGTATGTTCTATATAGTTTTTTCAGGTCTGTGTTTGATGGCATTGGAAGAAATTTAAAATGAACTAATTTTCACTTGTCAAGTGAACATCTACAGATGTGCCCTACTGAGTGTCTAGGGAGCAGTGAACACTGTGTGGGGAGCTTGTAATCTTTGAACCTTTTCTGTGCTGATAACGAGGAAACTTGTGAAATGATCTTAAATCTTCTAAATGCATAAAACAAATTTACAAGATTATCAGATTTAATATTCCAGAAATGAACACACAATGTAATGACCTCATCAAGTATTTTAAAAGACATTGTTTTCTGAAAATAAATCATCAGACTGATGATTGTTAAATTACCATCATAAATCATGTCTGCGATGTTCATGTTCATCCATATTCAAGATTCTGCATGACCTTCATTTTTCACATTTTGTCACAACATTGTTTTTCTGTTGAGTGTCTTTTTTGATAGTATAAATAGTGTTTAAGATAAATTAATTGATGTCAGACTGATATATAACCAGTTTCTCAACTGCACTGAACACTGAATTTCTGCACAATTTCTGCTGTTCTTTTGATTTTGTGCATGTTCTAAGTGTGTGAATAAAAACGATCTATAAGCACAAACGTTCTCTACAGAACCCTCATTCTGTTCCTACACCGACACACACACACACACACACTGCCCTGCAGTCTTGACTCTGTGGCATTTCCCCTTTACGAGCCCTCTGAGACGGAGAGTTGAGGAGTGAATGAACAGACAGAATAAAGAGAGAGAGGAACAGAGAGAAGATTAGAGAACTGAAGAGGTATCAGGACAAGCAAAAGCTGAAAACTCAAATTCCAAAGATCATTTGCATATACATTGAACTAAACAATATGCAAATCCTCTTGATTTTACACTGATATTCTGTTGCGAAACGCTTCACGCTCAGATTCTCTGAATGAAAGAGCAGAGAACAGCAGAGGCCCAGAGTACAGACTCACAGCCAATCAGAAGACACTGTAAAAAAGAAAACACTCTACGAGTTACTGTGATGCATCACAACATGCGTGTCCAGGTGTGAACACGTCAGTTTCTGTGGCAACACGTCAGTCTGTCACATACAGGAAATGAATACACGGCACAGATCCTGTGGATGTGAAGTCCAGACACAGAACGAGAGATGAGAGGAGAAAGAGGGTAAAGAGAGTTTGGGGGGGGGGGCACGGTGCTGCGTGGCGAATGAACGTGGTGGTTTTGCGAGGTTGGCACTGTGCCATCCACTCAGCGCTGCCAAAGAGGGCGTGAAGGCAGAGGGGCATTTACAGAAGAGAGAGGAGGAGAGACAGATTCCAGAAGAGAAGAGAGGGATCGCCCTGCTGTCAGTTCTCCCAATGAAATGTTTCCTGTCACTGACGAGCACTGCATTCAAAAGTTGGAGATTTTTGAAGTTTCATGCGTCAGTCCGTCACATCTGTGTGAGTATAAAACAGTTCAGATTGTTCGCTGAATCGCTATTAAAATGCTGTCGAATCTCTTAACGAATGTTTTATCCTTTTATTGTTTCAGGAAAACACAGATGTCTTCGCTTCAACAGAACATTCGATTCTTGCATCATTTCCATTTGTGTTTGGTCTTCCTGTTCATGTCAGGCTGTAGGTATGTCTCTGTTCTTCATGCCCCCTGAGAGCAAATAACAAGGGGGTAGTTTGCAGCAACAAATGCACCAGATGTCGATGCCACCCAACGCGGGCAACCGCGCATCTTCTTTGTCATAATGGAGATATGCAACTCGACTTGTTATTCCCATTGGCATGCATGAATGTTCGGCAGTGTGCCAGGAATTCCGAGCTCCCTTATGCTGCTGGGAAGTTGGCGGAGATTTGGGAATGGCAGAGCGCCAGCGTGTTTCTGCCGTAACCAGCCCCCGACGACGCAAGCCACTTGGCAAAGACAAAGAGCCCCAGGGACAAAATACAAAAACAAGATTGACAAACACAGTGATCCAACAGCTTAATTAACACTCACAGAGTTTGTTGGGTTAATTAGTGTGACAGATTTGGTGAGCAAGAATGTGTCAGGAACACTTGTGAGAACAAAAGTGAGGGGTGAAGCAGACTGAAGGAATTTGAATGAATGTCAGAGCTCCACATCTCTGTGCAAACCCTAATGAAGTCTGCCGGAAATTCAACAGGCTCTTTTAAAAGAATAAACAGAAGGAAATAATGTCATTCAAAACCTGTTCTTTTACCAAATGTGTATCAATATTACAAATGGTGGATGGAGTGACTGAGGATACAGGAAACAGGGTGGAGCTAAAGAGTCTTATGAAGCAGTGACTCAACAGATCAATCAGTATGGAGCTAACAGGGAACGTTCCCAGAATGCTGGCAAATGTTCTCTTAAAGTCCTTTCAGTTATTATGTTCTTGCAGTAATGTTAGTAGAATACTTTTTAACGTTATATATCATATCAAAAATGTTTTTAGTGAAACATTTTAAAAACATCACAGAATTTAAAAATATTCTTGGAATCAAGCAATAACATGTCAACAATAATCAAGCAGTGTCTAAAAAAATGTTCTTTAAACATTTAAAATAACACTTTTATCATAACATATTTGTTACTTAATGGAAAGTTAGGAAAACTCTCTTCCCACCTAAAATTGTTAGCTGGAAAACGGCTTCCATCTATTACAAAAACCTATAAGGAATTCTACAGAACAGATAGAACAGAAGCATCCACGAGGGAACGTTTATTCCTGTGGAAAACACCTGAGGAATACCTGTCGTCTAGTGTTGGGATGTGCTGACATGCTGAAGTTCAGCAGGCAGGTGAAGACGTCAGGATGTTTTACACTTTTGGAATCTTCTGCAATCTTCTGACCCTACAGAAGCTTTTCTTGTGGAGGAGAGGACATAATCTCCTAGTGTGGGCTGTTGTGAAGGGCTTTGTGTTTGCATACCTGCTGGACCCTTCAGACGTCCTTTTGAGTCTGACCTCAGATCAGGCGGAGAGATGCTGCAGCTGAGTGAGAGAAATGAGTCCCTCACTGGAGTGTTTGTCACTGTACAGGAGTATAAACAAGCATCTGGGATTTACACACCTTTGTGTTGTGCATTTGCACCAGCAGTGCTAGATTGAGGCTACATGTCACGCTGGCACCTGGAGGTGACGGAGGATTTGTCAAAGCGGCAGCCGTTGTTTTCAGCATAACCGTTCATAAACAAGCACAAATTAGACGTTAACAACCTCGTGAAATGGGCTGTTAAATTTACGGTTCCGAGTGTTACGTCCGTCTTCAGTGCCGATTGTTGACAATTATGCACGGATATGCTAATCAGTCTTATTAATGAGGTTTGTATCTCTGGGATTCATGTCTTCACTCCTGCGGGGGTCTTAATTTTACCTCATCTTTATTATGTAAATGGATTATGCCAAAAATAAAACACAAAGGGGCGCAGGCGAAGGAAAGAGGGAATAAGACGACGGTGGGTGGAGAAGGAGAAAATGGAGGATTTTCTCTCCAACTTTCTGATCTTTCTCCTCAGTGCACTGGGTACCAAAATGGTGGATAGTTTTCTGCTTTGTTATATTTCAGATGCAGACGTCCTGTAATAAAGTGACAATGAAGAGAATGACATTTACTAGATGAAGCGAGAGAGAGAGAGAGAGAGAGAATGGTTAATATGCTGCGCTTAATCATTGCACATGAGATTGGCTGTACGCATTTCTCATTTGCATCTCATTAAATTTGCCGTGCACCTGCAGAGGGACGCGAGGGGGACGGTGGCTGGATGAGAAATGAGGGTGTTGTTATTAAAATGAAGACTGTATCTTGAGCAGCTACACTTAATATTACATTATAAATGCCATATTTAAAATACACACTGTACCATCTTTTGAAACTTGTGTGTGTTATGTATTTTTCTTATGATAAATTCAACACTGAATATTTTGCTAAAACATTCCATCATTCTAATAACTTGATTAATATTAACTTCATATTAATATTTAACAAAATGCATATTTATCTGCGTGCAGCTACAACTGTATCAAGAAAGAATTAATGTTCTTTTAACAGCATTTCCACTGTTCTACCACATGTATGAAGATGCCACTGTAATATTAAATCATGAAAACAACCTCTAGTAGGAGAAACACAGAGACTAACAGCGTCATGTTTTATATGTGTAGAGTGTGTAAAAGTGTAAGTCAATCACCAGCCACCAGTTTAATAAAAGCACCATTAGTATTCAACTCTTGTAACAGAACTCAGGGTGAGGACTATTGTCTCTGATTCCAGGATGTACCATCTGCCTGGCTGCAGGGACTGGCTTTCCTCTTTGTGTTAAACACAATAGACTATTCTACACTGGACATCCACACATAACTGAAATAAATCGCACCCCAGCCAGCAGACCAGGACTAGCACAATATTATCTATCAAAGAGAGGAAGAGGACATGCGAGCAGAGCTGAGAGGAGATTACAGCCCTACATAATGACAAACACAGTAGGAGAAGAAAATTGGGAGAAAGATGAGAAGGACAAGCAGAAAAAGAAAGGAAGACAAATTGAACGGAAAGTGAAAACAGGAACGTGAAACAGAAACAAAAACAGGGAAGGAAGGAAAAAAACAGAACAGGAAGGAAATAAAAAAACAGAACAGGATAAAAAAACAAAACAGGAAAAGGGGCAAAACATTAAACACTGACCTCACAATGTTTACATCATGCTTCATATTTTTTCAGGACACTGCAAGTAAATAATAGTGACCAACCTCCAGACCCAAGAATGTTCTCCAGTGTGACTGTACTGTAATTACTCTCTGACGGGTGTATTGAAATCTGTATGTAAACACAGATTAACATACAGACTGGAGCAGTAAGGACTATGTATGATAGAAATGTCTGCATCGATTACCCGCTGTGAATATGAAATGTTTAATCTCGTTAAAAATCTCATGCCTAAATTAGACTCCCTCAGCAGCTTTTTAAATTGGGCTATCCATCATATGTAATGAAGAAGTGACAGAGTGGCTATGCAGGGGCTTCTAATATAAAATTGTTTGAAAATTTTTGCATGTCAGCTCTGCTGCCTCGGAACGGTCTAGAAGACACTCAGTGTTTCTCTGGCGCTGTAAACAATGAAACAGAAGCCAGAATAAACCCTAATCCAAGCTTTAGTATGAACTAAGTCACCAATCCTGCTGGAT
Organism: Botia kubotai; assembly: GCA_036877585.1. Taxonomy (NCBI): domain Eukaryota; kingdom Metazoa; phylum Chordata; class Actinopteri; order Cypriniformes; family Botiidae; genus Botia; species Botia kubotai. Next base: position 6,179 of record JAZGTI010002988.1, read on the forward strand.
TTATCTTCTCTTATGAAAACTAGAATAAGCAAAAGGCATGTGGCGTTGGCCACCACCTGGTGAGATGTCATGTACCATTAAGTGTGTGTGTGTCTGGCACACTTCTTGTTGTTATCACACGCAGACAGCTCAGCACAACCACTACACTGCATACTTTTCTGATGCTAATGACTTAACAAGAGCTTCCCTTGAATAGAGCCCCTCCTCCTCACTGCTGTACCTCTCTGACCTCAGTACTCCCTCCCACCCACCTTCTGCACAGTCCCCACGACATCACAGATATATTGATATATGACATGTAATGTTTTTCTAACATTCTGCTAACGTCACTGCAAGAACACTGTCACTTCCTCTGGAAAACCTGCATTCTATCTATCTACCTCAATTCTTCATTAAAGCTGCTAAAACACACTGAGTCACACACTGAGTCACACACTGCATACAGGGTGAGGGCCCCAAAACCATCTAACCAACATTCATGCGCCCGATTCTTCAGGGTCAAATATTTAGCATAATTTATCATATCAGTGCGAGACTTTTGCGGCAGCCACGAGCAGCTCGTTTACGCCCCTGCTGCCTCTGATTAGCATCTCATTTCACAGGCGTGATTCTTTAAAAGATCCCCTCAGTGCCCCTCTCCATCAACACCATCGCTCAGTTCCTGCCCTTCACAAACATACGCTCACCCCAAACATTTCACAGCGACCGTGTCCAACTGACTGCACAAACACACACGGAAGACCGTGTCTTACTCAGTGAATGTTTGGATTCTGTGATCCACTGCATTACCAGTGACCACATTTAATTTTGAGTAACCTCAAAATGTCAATAATTACCTTTTTTACTACCAAACAACACATTGTACAGTACATTAAATGTAAATCACCAAAACCTCAATGTGTTATTTATTTCAGATGATTCTGTTTACCCAAGTCTAAACATTTAGGAATACACGTGTGTGTGTATTTATATAATAATATACATATTGCGGCCAATGTCTTTTTTGTCTTTTTTACCGTCATTCAAACACGGTAAACTGAATTGAAAATGTAACCAAAGCAGCGTTTTGGGAGTGAATGATGGTGTACAAGAAAAACCCATACAGATGAATTTTCCTGTCGTTCCGAGTAAAGAACTGCATATGGTTCGCAGCCGCATGCGTATTAGTAACCGAATTTATTTGAGTTTATCTGAGAGTGGAGAGTGCCACAGACCTGTGATAGATGAGCGAATCTGTTCGACCATTAAAAAGTCATTTCAGAGACAGATAGCTAGCAGCTTCCCCTCTAGACGTCCACTGCTGGAAAGTTACTTTAATGATGCGCTTGAGAAAACAGGAATAATACAGTCCATTGCCAGAAATAAAAAGATTATTGCGGTCTGGCATCTAATGAGGTTTGTACATAAGATACAGATAGAAAATAGCATGTATCAGCTGCAGAATTTGCAGTTCCAGTCTCGCAGCGCTCGCATGCTAAGGAAGTGCATTGTTTTAAGTAGCGTAGTGCTAGTTTTAATGAGTTAGAAAAGGAGCGCTGGCTGGTTCTGTCTCTGATTCTGGGAGATCATTATATTCACCTCGAGAGAACCTCCATGAGTTACAGGCCCGTGAATCACTTAATGAGTCCACAGAAAAATAACGATGATGTTTCTGTGAAAGCATTGATGAAATGTGAAGCAAACAACATTCATTTCATCTGGAGGAAAGCATGACTTTATACACAACACAACATTGTGACTTTAAAACATCAACAACATCAGTGATGTGCTCTTTAAATGGACGCCGCAGCGCTGAGCTCATGAATAAAGATGAGCTCGCCTTTCTCCGCATACGTCATAGATCATGTATCAGCACGGTCCATCTATCAGAACACCAGAGGAGCTGAAACCACCAGCACAGCCATTCTGCCCACTATTAAAACCAGTGAGATGGGGGAGGGACGACCACCACACCACACTCCACTGTGTTAATGACACACGGGTGGGCTTCCCTTTAATGCAGGTTCACAGATGATCTCCATGTTAATGCGTTGACGTGTAAACCCAATGACGCCACTGCATGCCGCATCTGTTAGATTACATAAATCACACAAATGATTGTCCATTAGCGCATCAGAACCACGTCAACACAACCTGTCCGCGGCATTACGCATTGAGCGTTTTCAATGCATTGCTGCGTTACGCCACACGCTGCAGCTGCGGGTTGCTCGGTCAGAAACTCTCCAGAGTGCTTTTGAAGGAAACGTTTTAAAGCGTCTTTCAGATAACAAGACACGAACCCCGAGCAACGCCTGACGTCATCCCATGTGGCTCTGACAGCAACTCTGCGCGAGGCAGAATCTCCATAACCGAGCCGCGTGTTTATTTCCGAACCTGCAGCCTGAGAAAGATCCAGTCTGTGTGACGCAACAGAAACACGGTCGGGTACAGCTTCTATTCACACAGAGCCGTTAATATTAATAACATTAATAATATCATAATATCAAACTCTTCTAGCTAAATGTCACAGGTTTAATTAATGACGGGTACGGTCTGACCTCGGTCAAGGGTGAGTCTTGCATCCCCTAATGCCGTGCGGGCAAAGCGGAATATTTTAGCATGTTAAACTCAACGGCAATTAACCTTCCCCGACAGCCAATGACGTGCAGCCCCCCATTCGAACCCGCATCATTTTAGAGAATCATCAGGAGCGCGCAGACTGATGCGCAGACGCACTAAGTCATTAGCCGGAAATGGCATCTGTTTTGCGCAAAGCCGCGTACTAATTGTACAATAAAACAATTAATGCGGTTTGATTCGCTCGTGTCATGATCTACAGCGCAGGAGCAGAAACACACATGATCAAATCACAGAACTTGTATTGTAACATGTTTGGTGTACATCCCGGGAAACATATGAGGTTACAAACCTTCAAACCTTCAGACACTTTCAGGGCCTGAATGAGATTCCTCAGTCTTTCTAAAGAGCAAAAAGACATGCCAATGTTTTAAAAGAAAACAGCGTTTATTCACTTTGAATGCTTGTTTAAGAGAACAGGAGACATTAGCCCAGTGAATCACATGAATAAACTGACGTGCTTCATGAACACATTATTTGGCAATTGCTACAGTTAAAACATTTCCAGGAACACAGAATCTCTCACAGCTGAGAGCGTAAAGGATGTTACAGTCCCCTTAGAAGCAGAACACAACAACAAAAATAAAAAGCAATCAACTGAAATGAGAATGTGATATTTGGAATGCAAACTCTGTATAAATATAACATCATTGGTTTTTAACATTGGTTGGCTAAAGGGACATACAGTAATGTAGTTTACACAGAATCACAGTCTTCAGTCATGTGTGAACAGAGCTGCAGCAAGACGAGGACGAAGGCTGAATGACGGCCGCCATTAAAGCTTTAGCAAAAAGCAAAACCAAGCATGCATCTTAGTACAAACCTACATTAGCAGCACACTCCATCTCCTCATCAGTTAGACCCAGTACAGTTAGCAGAACGAACCAAATGAAAAGAAATCAACAGAGAGAAGCAGACAGAACATACCAGACACAGAAGCAAACTGTGTGATCTTTCCTATAACACAAGACAATGGCTGCACAACAGTGCTGTCTCGTTCTCAGAATAAGCTTTTGTTTATCTGCTTTTATTTTTGGTTCTCTGGTTGTTTGTATATGAGGTCACTAGTGTTCTACGTTAGCTAAACAGTAGCTGTCTTGTAGCTGTCTCCATCATCTCAAAACATTTCCATTCCGGAAAAACAGTAATATTTTCTCAAGTATAACGTTTTTTTCCATCCTTTGTATGCACCAATGGTAAAACTACCTTATCTTTGGATTTTCCTTTAAAGCAATACTGTAAGTTATTATTGTTTTAAAATATTGACATTGCTATTGTTAATTATGACAAGTGCTGAAATGAGAATAAAATACAGCGTAGTGAAGAAAAATGAAGTACTACAGCTTTAAGTGAACTCACGGTATAAAGTGAACTCACAGTATCAAAGACAAAAAGAAGACAAAAAATTAAGTGCACAATTGAAATGTTTTGTTAAAGGACAACAAAAATAATGAAAAAAATATTGATGTGCATGGAAAACAATGATGCACATGGATCTAATTCATTTATAGACAGGGTCTTTTGACTTGGCTCAGTGCAGGAGAGTAAGTTGCTTGTACAGTGACAGTTTTCGACAGCATTAGGTAATGCTATGTGTTAACATGAACATGGCTGAAACGCCTCAAGTGTCTTTGACTGGGACGATACAAAAGTTAAATATACAAGTCATTTGTTTAAAACCTACCATACAATTAAATCATTTGAATTCAACAATCTACGCAACACCAAAATGTTCATACGTGTATCTATCCTTAACACAGAATGTTGTTTTTTTTGTCATTTTTCAAAAAAAAGGTAAAACTAAATCATACAGTTCCACAATTTACAATGCTCTGTTTTGTGTCGGGACAAATACATGTCCACAAAAAGAAAAACAAATCTGTAAGTTTAGCAAATCAGAATTTGACATATTTTCATTCATTACACATTTTCTTTTGGGCTTCATATACTGTATTTTCTGTTGGTATGCCGTTAACCTGAGAGAAGACAACATCAGAATACATGACATCACTTCATTAAGCCAATAACATATCATCCTAACACCTGACAGAGTGTGGGGGTGTTCTGTGAGTGTCTGTTCAGACTTCTGTCATAAACAGACTTTTGGTTAGTTAATAATGAAACCAATAATAAAACCAGCTTAGGTTTTTCACCAGTCTTTAGCTGTGCACCCTTTAGTTTCCAAACAGTTTTACTCACATTTAGTTAAAAACCAGCATATTGAAATGGCAAAACATTCTACTGACACTTGTTTTTGGTTACAAGCACTGGTAATGCAAGATCCTGCAGGATTCGGTCCTTTCAAAACTGTCTATCAAACTGTGGGTCTTCCCCTCAGTGTAATCTACAGTGAAGACGTGAATATTTCCTTCATCCTGCCTTCATTGTAAAGTTTCCTCTGAGGCTGACCCAGTCAAAACAATGTGTTATGGAAAGCATTAAACCTCCGACTGTAATATTTTATGTTGAGTCTTGTCCTTCCTCTGAGTCGTCACTGTTACAACATCCATCCGTAGAGTCTGTTGGTTTCAGGTTTGAGGTAACGTTTGAAGGTGAAAGAACGTGACGTGAGAGAGAAGCCGGTGAGCTTTGGACAGTCTCAGATAAAGCTGAAGTTGAGAAGGAGCTTTGGGGACATGGTCTATCTGATGTACACTGGTCAGAACTGGTTGGTTTAGTTGCTAAAGAAGACTGGGCAGTTGAAGAAGATCTCGGTTCACTGGTTGGGTCTGTCTGAGAGGTAGATGAGGGACAGGTGTGAGGTATTTGAGGAGAAGCATGCTCTTTGGAATTCAGTCTCTCTGCCACTCTTTGTCCATGCTGAGGTTTCTCCAAGTGCTTGATCAGTTCTGCATACCCCATGAACGACACCTCACAGGCAAGGCAGTCGTAAGGTTGACCATCCTTGCCCTCCCCTCTACACACTGCTTTGGAGACAATACAGTGGCTTAGAAGAACATTATTATCCAGCTGTTGCTGCCTAGTGTTAACAGGGTTTACTAAAGAAGAATCTATAAAAGTGGGTGTGTCTTGTTTATTGTCATGTTTGGATAAATCCAGGACAGGCCCTCTGGTGTCCTCTGCATGAAGGCGAGCAGATGTTTGGATAGATTTTGGTTTTTCTGGTTGCTTCACTAACTGTTTCAACTGCAGTCTTTGTTGTATCAGCGCACCCTGCAGATTTTGCTGATATTGCTGGAGAATGGAGCTCGGGGACAGTCCCATTAAAGCCTGTGGCAAGACTGGACCATATGGGAACATGCTGTCTATGCCAAACATGGGCTGCAGGAGCCCACCAGACATTGGTGCAGGGATATGGGAAGAGAAAAGTGGAGGGAACGCAGGCATCATGTAGGGCAGAAGAGGACTTGGGAGCAAAGCAGCTGGGTCAGTTTTCATTGCTGCATGAAGAGCTTGTAGCTGAGTTGGATCCATGGCATATTCCCTTGCAGTATTTGAAGTAGACACAACTGGTCTGAAAGAATCTGGCTTCTCTTTACTGCCTGAGGAGTTTGAATGAGGGGTAGTGTCAAGCTTGTTCATGGGAATGCTTGAACTCTCAGTGTCATTTTCTCTGGGAAACTGGAGTTGCGGTTCTTGGTGTTTGGTCTTTGGGGTGAAGACAGAGTTGGTTGTGCTAACTACATCTTTAGCTGGCTTGCAGGTCAGTTCATTTAGAGGAGGCTCACAGGCACCTTCAGAAAAAAAATGACAAATTACATTTACATTCATACACTGGTAAGAGCTTATTTGAGCTACAGCATTATTATTAATGCTTACAAAAAACCTTTAACTTTAAGATTATTCTCTGTCCTCATGATTTAAGAGTTTAATATAGAAATGTATAGATTAGCTACATACCTGTTTTCATGGAAGATAAACTTGCCACTATTGTGCTGCTATCACCCGGTATGCTTGCAGCAGGCTGTGTCTGCAGACTTAAGCCCACAGAAGACTGGCTTTCATGCGCTGTTTGGTATGATCCTACAGCATCATTTATCCTTTTTACATAATCCACTTTATGCTGAGCCATCAGCTGGCCGGCTGATACTGAACCCAAAAATTCCTTGTTCCTCTCCATCTGGCCTCCCAGGGCCTCCTTCACTTTAGCAAGGTGTTGCTGAGAGAAGACATGGTCACGAATAGACAACCTGCCACTGTATTTGAAAGAGCACAGTGTGCACTCTGTTTTCGGCCTGTCAATAGACGTACTTTCTGTGCCAAATTTCTTGGCAAGGCCAAGCTTGGCTTTTCTCTCCTTGGCTCGCGCATTCTGAAACCACACCTGAACCACTCTTTTGGCAAGTCTGATGTCATTGCCTAAGGCTTCACACTCAAGCATTGTTGGGGTTTTATAGTCACTGAAACAGGCTCTGAGAATCTTCACCTGCAGGTTGGTCAACGGAGTACGATAGCGTTTTTGACTCTGTCTGTCATTGTCAAAGCCTGTGGAGCTACTGGGGCCTGGTGAAGCTGGATCAGCCAGACTGGAATTGTCACTGTAATCTAAGATTAAATCATTCTCAAAATCTTTAGCATTAAAACTTATTGCTGGGCTTACCAGTCCAGAAGACATCTTTTCATCACTTTCTGAAGAAGCGTCTCTTTCAGTGCTGGGTGACATGTGGTCAATACCACCATGTTTTCCCTCTAGAGAGTCATTTCCTTCATCAGTTGTATGGTTGTGGGTCATATTTGGGGAGGCATCACAGTTATTCAGCTTGATCTGTTTAAAAGTTTGATACACTGACATGAAAGGAATCTCAAAATCTTCTATTTCCTTACCCTTCAAAGGCTTTGGGCTCGGATGCTGCTGGTGTGAGGATGAGTCCATGCTGTTATTTGTTGGAGAAGCTGCTGTGTTTGAAAACTGAGAATAATTAGCCAAATCAAATAAATCTCCTTTGATATATAAGGCTTCTTGATCTTGTGTCACACTAGATACTCCCATACTAAAGCCTGCATTTCTTGCCTCTTGCCAGTGACGTGAACGTATGTGAGCAGCAAGAGCAGTCTGTGCCTTAAACAGAGCTCGACAGAACGGGCAGCGACGATGAATTTGAGTTGGACCCAGAGCCCGAAACTGACCTTTTCTCTCACGAGCTCGGGTATTCTGGAACCAGACCTGAACCACTCTCTTCTTAAGACCCACCTCACAGGAGATATGTTCAAGCATGTTGCGTGTCGGATTGGAGTCCAAAAGATATTTCTGATATAATATCTCCAGCTGCTCTGGTGTTATGGTTGTCCTCATGCGTTTGTCTCGATGGGAATCATCTCCATTATTTTCCCAGTCATTTTCCAAGGAACTGGATCCTGCTTTGTCCTCAAGTTTTCTTTTCAAAGAGTTTATGGTTGAATCAGGAATGGTCGGCATTGCAGGATTTGCTGCTATCTGGGGAATTGTACCTGAAAGCATATGTCTTGCCAGTAGGGGATTAGAATGGTCAAGCAGCATTAGAGGCATGTCTACAGGACAGTCCAAAAACTGTGGGGTGGAAAAATAGCTTTGAGTAAGGAAGTGCATTTGCTGGTGCTCTTGCCAATGTTCGAAGGAAGGGAGGCTCAGTTTACACTGGATGCACTGGTAAGGGCTCATTTCCTGGGCTGGCTTCTGTTGTTCAGAAATCTCTAAAGGACTAAAAATCTTTTCGGTACTCTGTGCTGGGCTTGTTTGGGAGGTGAAGGAAAGCTTTTTTTGTTTAGTAAGCGACTGAGTGTGAATCTCTGTGCTTGCATTTGGTTCCTCCTCATAATGAGGCTTTGGATGCTGCATGTTGTTCTCTAATTCCTCTAATTCTAATTCCTTAGGGTCAGATGATGTTTCGCTTGTATGCTTAAGCTCTCCAGTCAGATTGTTTTTGTGCAAATGCTCAGAATCTGTGGACTTTGTGATAGACACATATGAATTGGAGGGGCTTGAGCAGGTGGCTGTTTGTGTAAAACATGAGGGTCCAGATATTGGACTATGACACTCAACATTAGAATCTACTGCAGTTTCGTTTAGGTCAGACAGCATTTCCTCATCCTCATCTTTGTAACAATGCTTTTTCTGATGAGTGATAAGATCAAAAATGTGCAGAAATGCCATGCTGCATTTTTTGCACTGGAAACTATTGTTAGAATTACGAAAGTAGCGTTCATTAGACAGATCTTGCTGTTCACTATCCTTCCCTCCCTCTCCTTGATTCTCATAGTTCTTTTTAGCTTTTTGGCGGGCATTTTGAAACCACACCACAATCACACGGGTGGGAAGATTGAGGAGGTTAGAGAGTTGTTCAAATTCATCATCTTTGGGATACGCATTGGCATCAAAAAAATCCTGCAGTACTCTCAGCTGATAATTAGTAAACCTGGTTCTTGAAGATCTTTTTCCTCCAAAATACTCTTGTCTTGGTGGATCAGGAGATGGTGGTTTTGAATCTTCATTTACATCTTCCAAGGTCATGATGGGAGGGTTGCTAAAGTTGTATGGAGAATCTTTGTTGCGTTGGCGTTCTTTAAATAGAGTGTTCCGAAACCAGTGCTTTATGACTTTCTGTGGCAAACCAGATTTATTAGCCATCTCCAGAATCTGGTCTTCATTTGGAGAGTTGTTAATATCAAAATACTGATGCAGGATTCTCAACTGGTCATCTGTGATTCTGGTTCGGGGTCTTTTATTTTGTTGCTGTAACATGGCTGGAGTTAGTTGTTGTTGATAAAGTAAAGTCAAATCAGGTGTCATGCCAGCCTCCACTGGGGGTAGATGAACAGGGACCTGAGGGGTCAGAGCCTGCAAAGGTAATGGAGGTATCAGGAGTGGGGGAAAGAGTGACAGTTCCATTGGTAGAGGAATTGGAGTTAATGGAGCTTTAATCTGGGGAATGGAGACAGTTGCATGAGTAGTAGTAAGTGTAGAGGCAGGAATAATTGGTTGCACTGGTGGTTGTTGAGTGGGAGAAGGCGCAGGAGGTGAAGGAGAAGAAACAGGAGAAGCCTCAGGAGTCACAGGTCTCAAGGGGAACAGTTTGTCATAATACTCCCTGTAGTCTTTGGCAAATTTCTCCAATGACTTGATAGGGAATATGGAATGATGAATCTGCTCTTTATGGCTCTTCAGTATCAGCGCATTTGAAAAAAGCTTACCGCAGGTCCAACACTCCAGCTTCTTTATGCTGTCTGAATTATCCATCTTTTTGGCATCGGATACATCCCTGACACCATTTGACAGAGGCTCAGCAAGATTCTGCTGATATTGCTGCTTGTTTTCATTGAACTGCATAACTAACTCAAACCCAATGTTCTCAAGCAAAGCCTTTGATGCATTCCCGCTTGCATCATGGGTGATCCTGGGTGGAAGGAACTCATTTAAAACCTCTTCATTGTCTAACACCTCTTGATTTAGGTCTTCATTTTCTTTGAGATGATCTGTTTTTTCATTAGTACCCAGGTCATTCTTCTCCTTTGGATCTTCATTACACAATGGAGCATTGGACACTTTCTGTTTATTCATTTCAGAATAAATTGTAACATTTTCAGTAAGGGAGACCTCAGAGGGAGTATTATTGGTTTGGTCTCCTTTTTGTTTCTTCATTTTGGATGACCCAGCAGTGTCCTCATTTCCAGCAGGCTTTAATGTGCTTGGGTGTAGTCCAGAGCCCTTCAGCGTGAGCTCTGGATTCATATGGAACTCTCCTCCTGGAATAAGGAAAGAAAAAAGGTGTTGTTGAACTGGAAGAAGCGCCTCTGTTGCCACAGGAAATGGGTGTAAAAGCGCAGGATTGAAAAAATGGGAATGAAGAAGGGCAGCCTTCTTTTGGAGCTCTTGCTGCAGATGAGCTTGAACCTGGGCTAACTGCTGTTGTTGTTTTAATGGCTGCTGTAATGCCATCTGTTGTTGCTTAGTAGCAGAATCAATATTGTCTACCACATTCTTTTTGACTTCAGATGTTGAAGGTGGTCTGGTCTCTGCTTTTGCAGGTGTGGCATTCTGTTCAGGGTTTTGTTTGTGGCTTAGACCAGCATTGTTAATGGAAGTCACAGGTTTCATTGCAGGGGTGCTGGATGCTGTCTTGCCTGGGCGGGGGCTAACAGATTCTGAGTTGAAACTGGATGAATCGAGCTTGGATGCACGAGCTTTGGTCTGGTGCAGGACTGATCGCATATGAATCTCTAGAGTTGAACTCTGGCTGTATGCTACATTGCAAATGCTACATTTGAATGGTTTGTGGGTTGTTTTGTTAACAGGTTCTTGCAAGCCAGTTGATGTGTCCAGTAGAGAATGTTTCAGTTTGTGCAAGTGTGACACTGAGTTATAGTGAACCAAGAGAATGTTCCTCTGGGTAAAAGATTCCTTGCAAACTGTACATTTAAAAGGCCTTGATGGATCCAGGAATTTCTCCATTGTGATATTTGGGGCTTTTTGCAGTGGAAAAACAGGCTGTTTGAGGTCACATTCAGCACTGTCTTTAACAGAGCCAGAATCATGGTCAGTAGGATTTAGGTTCTCCTCTAATTCACATTCTTCTTCATCTATCATAACGCTTTCCTCTGGTGATTCTTCTTCAACGAAAGTTTCGTCTCTAGAGTCCAGGGACTCCCCATTCATTATTAGACCACCATAAAGCTGCTGTATCTGGGTTTCACTTAGCTCCAAATGGTTTGTCTCCAGGTGTTTCCGAAGTGCCTGCACAGTACGAAAACTACATTGGCAGAGGCAGCACATGGTCGCAGCTCTGATCGCATGATACTGAGAATGCTGTTGCAACTTTTCATGGGTTTTGAAAGCCAGGCTGCACTGATTGCAGCGGTACATGTAAATGTGTCGGTCAGATATAGTGGTTGGAGATTTTTGGAGCGGCTTGAAGTGTGTTTGGAGTGCAGCTGAAGATGTACAGACTTTATTACAGCCTTTCTGCCAGCAAGGAAAAGCAGCATTGTTCTCCTTTGTGGATTCTGCATCATCTGATGGTTGCTTATGTATTGTTGCAGATTCTTGAGGTGTGGAACCTCTTTCAGGCTCAGCATCTGTTGAAATCTCTAAAGAATAAGGAGGAAATGTGCTATGATTACATAGGCATATTGCTGTGTGCTTTGATTATTTAAGTTAATCATAGCACTATACATACTATGATTAACCCAGCAAAAATTAAAATCTGAAATTAGGTTAAAATTAAAATGAAGACGACATTTATACTAACCATCCAATCTCTTTGTTTCATTAGTGTTTCGAGCGGTCGTTGTCTGTTGGGAATCAGAATTTTGCACTGGCAAAAACATTTTCTCTGGCAGCACGTCTGAAGCAATCACCTGATCACAAGAGAAAAGAAATCATAATAGGTTTGATTAATCCATTTTGTGGATTAATTAATCCACAAAATCTCATTAAGTCATTTGATTGTTATCTGTGCAGATGATTGGTCATTACGTCATGCTCTGGCTGCATATGTGTGCATTAACAATGCACCATGCAGGAGAATAGACCCTTAACTTCAAATAGCAAAATTAAACTGTGGTACTGAAGCAAGACTCAAAGCAGTTCAAAGGTTAAGTATAAACATTAGCCTTCTTTGCTTCTTGATAACACAATTAGCGCAACGGATGTAAAAAGCCACTTTATCTTTATGTCCTTCTGTACCCACTCAGCTTTAAAACGTGTAAATCAATGCAACTACACAAGGTAAAGGAAGGGAGAGCAACCAAACAAAATGGCTGTTATTTCCTTCACTAACCAAACAGTTTCAGGAAAATGCTGCATTAAACAAGATGGAAGACAAGCACATGGGTTCTCTTAAAGTCACATATTTAGAACATAATTACCAGGCATGGCTTATAATGAAGATCACCTAGCGCTGGCTCACAATAATGAAGCACAATTATTTTCAGTACTGTATTTCAGTTCGGGGGGGGGGGGAGAAGTCCAACTACCAACAAGAGAAATCAGGAGAGACTGCAGAACCGAGAGACTGCAGAAGACCGAGTAAAACAGGAGAGGAGGGAACGTGTGAATGACAGACTTTTATGCGTGCAAATGCAGCTTTTTAGAGACAGTGAGACGTGTCTGCTTTGGGTTCAAAAAAGCGTTGGGTGCATTAGTATCAATTTATATTCTGCACATAAAAAAATCTAATTTTAATATTCATTAGATCTGAGACAGCCACCTCCCCCTCCCCCATTTAGTGTCGTTACTCGAGTAAGACAACCAATCTCGCTTATGCTGGAATCACTGATCACTCACAACACTCACACACATGCAAACACACACACACACATGCACAAACACACGCAAGCACACATGTACATGTACAGAACACAATTCCAGTATAAAGACAATTTTTACAGTAAAGACAATTGTGAGACAAGACAAAATCTGGAGCTAACATTACACAGAACCATTCCTGTTATTCAGCCAAAGTTATCATGCTTATTATGCTTATTATAATATGCTTATTATCAAATGCTTATTAATCTCAAAATAGCCAAATATCATCTGATTAATTGGCCTGACTAATAGTGATATCATTAATCACTATAGTTTATTTATTGCTTAAAACATGAACATCACTATTTGATTCGATTTATGCCTAAAATAATTTGCTGATGGTGTAAAGAAAATAAAACTTAATTAAACCCCTAAACCTACTCATCAAAGAAAACTTTCTGATATTTTAGATTTTCAAAAAATCATTTTCTGTATGTCTCCTCATGCGGACCCAAAATGTCCCCACATGCTCAAAATTTAGGACCACAGACGCGTATGCATGCGCACACACACACGCGCGCACACACACACACACACTGTATGTGCCTCTGTTTTTCTCTAGGGTTTTGCTCTCACCGTGTTGATGAGTTTCTGAGTGCAGTCCGCAGTAACGCTGTGCAGTTGTATGAGGTGGGTACGCAGGAGGGCAACACTGTGCAGTTTGTCCTGACACAGTGGGCAGCAAAGAGCAGGCTGAACTGCATGTTGGGTCATCACATGACCTCTTAAACGTTCAATATCTGTGTGACGGAACTGACAGAACGGACACTGTCGCATCTGAGAGAGAAACAGGAAGAGAGATGCTTACATACAGCAACCTGCTCGTTCACATAAATAACTGCTTGAAAGCTGGATTGGGTATTGGGCTAGACTTATGAAAACACTGTGGCACTGTGTGTTAGGGTCCAGGGGTGTTGTTTTGATCATTCTGATCGTTCTGACTCATTCTTGAAAACTATATTGTTTCCACACTTCAGAACAACATTATAATGATCAAAAATAAATGGAAAAACCAAAGCAAGTTAAACTGTCTTACAGTATATTTTAGCTTTCTCAAATTAACAGCCTCTTTGCCTAGATTACAGCTCTTCATCTGGGCAATCTGTCATGTGTGCTGGACACTGGTTGGCTACTTATCCTTCACTGTCCTATTTATTACTATTATCCACTATTTATTTAAAAAAATAATGTTTGTAAAATGCACATGCATCAGACAAATCCTGTCTTATCATAGTTCCAAATGATCCACAAAATATACTTTTCACAACACTTTACATTGAGGTCATGTTTTGTTAGTGTAGAGCATTTTTCAGCAAACCTCTTCATGTACTCGAGTCTGTTTACAGGGCGATGGCTCATCTGATTCACCGGATCCAGACGAGGGTTGTTTGGGAGTTGAAGACGACTCTTTTTGCTCCGCCTCCTGAATAAATCCTTCTATGAGCAAGAGAGAAATTGTAAGAGGCACATTATCCTTCTTTACAATGCTCGGCTTACATAGAATCTTTTCATTTTTCAAGAGGGATGAATGCTAAAGAGTAAGATTAAGTTGAGCACCTGTCTTTTTCCCTGTACCATCTTGAAGTTTATTTCGGTCTTCCTGGTTAGCCGTACCCTCAGTGGGAGAATGCAGTCCCTTATGTTCTCCTTAGAAAAGAAAATATAGAGGACAAAATAAATCAGTAATACCTACTTCAATATTTCAAACCGAGCTTCATCATTGTGGAGTCATTTATTTCCTACATGCTCTGCTATTTCAATTATTAGACCTACTCTCTGAAATAATAAGACAGAAAAAGCTATTTGAATTTGCTGATTTGATGTAGAGATCTGAAACATTTATGCTTCAGTTGATGTGATAACATTTCAATGTTTAACCTCCTTAAACTCTGTTTATTTGAAGCTTTAAATGGTATTTTAAATCCCTCACCGACTTGAATGCAGGATCACATTCTAACCTATAGGGGTCAGGCGACACTAACACGGAACGATCCGTCAGTCACATTAACACAAAGACCCACAACACTATACAGCAGCTAGCTATCTGACAAACACGGCTCCTTACAGAGAGATGAGAGGGAAACAAATACAAATGACAAAGATGGATGAGCTTCAGTTTGACCTGCAGGGATTGGAGAAGTCACAGGAGCGGAGCGCAGGAGAGTCACACACACAGAGTCCATTTCAAAACACAATACTGTCATGACAGGCTTTAACAATGATCTTTATACATCCATGCTGTTCTTCGTTTAGGTTTCTTGAACTAACTACAGGATTTTTGGCACAAAAAGCGCTTCCTTAATGTTTTGATTATGCATAAAAGAACATCTGTAGAACCGTTCTGTTTCACACAAGGTGGCAGTAAAAAGGTTCTTTAGACTATAAAGCAGTGAGAAAGAAAAGGTTCTTTTAAGCACCTTTGACTGAATGGGTCTTTGGGGAATTAAAATGATTCTTCAATAGCATCACTCTGAGGAACCTTTTAAGAACCTTTTGAAGTGTATGAGATGATTGACAACATTTTAACAGTGTGTACTGTAATCTTTCATTTTCTGTGTTTATTAGATCATTCTGATGAGCTGTAAAATAACAAACAGTGGTCATTTCAAAAAGATCAGAAAGGTGGAAACAGAAAGGACAAAAGCTCGTCTGCAGCATCTTAAAACCTGAACTGAGCTCCATAGGTACAGAACACACAGCCTCAGGACACCCTCAACCAGACCCCGCCTCCCTCGCCCTTCCTCTGCTCTCTCACATTTCTGCTTTCTTACCACAGTAATTGTTCCGCTGTGGGGGGAGGGGACGGGGAACGAAGATGATTTGGGTGCGTTTTGGGCAGGAGGGGGAATGCAAGACAAAACAAAAAAAAAACTGCACAAGGGTTGTCATAACAGAGCAATCAAAGGGATGCCGAGGTGTCTTCTGGTGCTTCTTTGAGGAGGTGATTATGACAGAGGGTGAGAGAGAGAGAGCGAGAGAGGCCATCTGAACACCAATTATACTGACAGACACGCCATTGATTTCCTATCAAACCAACACACCCATAAACACAGAACACATAACCTGAAACTGTCACATCTGCTCTAGTTACGACTGCTGTGTTGAGATCTCTCGCTCGGTCACTCTCTCAGTCACACACGCAGCACTGAAGCTGACCCACAAGCTACTGATCAAAACAGCTTTCAGATGAACATTTAAAAACTGAAGCACAACTAAATTATATAGAATGTTCTAGAGAAACATGTATTGTGTTCCATTTATCAGTTTTATTCGTAAAAGACAACATCAGCTGGTTAATATAAACCATTTTGTTTTTAAACGTACATCTGTCTCTGTATTATGTATATATAAAAAATGCTAATATATAAGTAAAAGGTGCTATATTAACAAAACAATTTTTTTGCAATATGAGACAAAGCATGACCGAGGAGATAATTTCAGTAAATGTGAGATGTTTAATGTCTAAATGGCAAAATCTCTAAATGTAGTATAAATGCTAAGTTTCATTTAGAATTTAAGTACTAAATTGATTTAATGGTTTATATTGAACACTTTTTTTCTACAATAACTTTATACTTTTATAAACGTTTGTGTGAGTGATACAGAAGCTCGGACTTCCTGACAAAACAGACGGCTGCATTTGAGCACAGTGAGGTCAGATAAACATGCTGTTAGAATCAGATGAACACACACATGCTAACACACTCCACACAGACACTCCACACACACTTCATCAGCACTTCCTACATGAACCGAGATCAATACACAAATGCTCAGTGCCATTGATCTGATATGGATTATAAATTAGGGAATGCCCTGGTGTTCCTGAAGAGATCAATAAGCAGCCATTCAAGCTCCGACACTCCGTCAGGTCACAGGAAACACTTATCTGATGTTCCTACAGGTTGAAATTCACACTGATAAAGCTCCTCTGCCTCGCTCACTGACTTCAGCATTTCTTGCGTGAGACCCGCTGGCTGTGAATTGATTTTGAATTAAGTCACCAGCGGTGACTCAACACAATACAAAAATAATTCATTGTACAAAGTTAACAACATAACAGTTATTTTATTTAAAATAACAGTTAACAAACATTGAAATGTGTTTATATCACCAGATCCTGCATGCTGGCTGTCAGCATTTTTATTGCAGATTAATTTGAACATTTTGCCCTACTTAATAACGCAACAACTATAATATATTAAAAAAACAAACTGATGAAACTAAATATTTCTACTTAAAATTAAGGCTGAATATTAAGTGAAAGCTTCTTGAGGATTCTGTATCTGTTTTCTGTCTCTGCATCTTTCCTTTAAATCATTAATTGGAGAATGTTAATTAACTCATGCCTCATTAGTGGGTGGTGATTTTATTGGCTGCATTGACTGGCTAACCCTCCAGTTTAGTGTCATTCTCTCTTTCTGGCCAGTGAAGATGTTACAAACACTATTATTGGCAAGTTAATTAACAAAATCAATTCCCACCATTCTGACCAGACACACACACACACGCACCTTTTCTCTTTCTCTTACACATGTACACACAAATGTAAACACACACACAGGCAGAATAGCAGGCTTAGTTCATTAGCTGAGCTTATCCTGGGTTTGAACTAAATGCTAATTGTCTATACCACCCGCTTCTCTCAATTACCCCCGTGTAAATATCTGCCCTCTTTCTTTCTCTATTCTTTCCGGTTTATCTGTGGGGCTGTTAGCCCCTCCTCCATCTGGTGTTCTGTTGTGTTTTAGTGCCTTGAGCATCATGAACACAACACACAAGCTAGTCTTTTGTGTAGTTTTTTCAGAATTCTTCCTGACTTAAGCTCTAGCATTAATCTACTATCAAAAGCTGCTGTCAACGTGTGTTTACGTGTGTTTAGCAATCACTACATTTGCGATTTTTCCTTTAAAAATTTGACATCAGTTGAAAATAACTTGTTTGCAAGAGTGTCACAATGGAGTAAAAAACAATTATGCGTTGATATCTAATTGCATTTTGCAGTCTGTAAAGCGATTGTGTATTTGTGTCGTACCGTTTTCTTGAGCAGGGCCTTTTTGGACTGTAAAGATGGCAGCAAGCTCCTCCTCGTTCTCCAGACCCTTCTGGATTCGCTGGATTCTGAGCAGCCCCTCCTCTCTCTGGTGGCTGAGCGTATTTGAGTGCTGCACTAAAGCAACGCTGCTGCGCGTAGAGAAATCACACAGGACGCAGTGCAGCCAGACACCTGCAGACTCCACTCCATCCAGCTGCTGCAAATACTGAGAAACACACCACTCATAGCATGCGTGTGTGTATGCAGTCTCGTGTGTGTATGCAGTCTCGTGTGTGTATGCAGTCTCGTGTGTGTATGCAGTCTTGTGTGTGTACGCAGTCTCGTGTGTGTTTGCAGTCTCGTGTGTGTACGCAGTCTCGTGTGTGTACGCAGTCTCGTGTGTGTACGCAGTCTCGTGTGTGTATGCAGTCTTGTGTGTGTATGCAGTCTCGTGTGTGTATGCAGTTCGTGTGTGTATGCAGTCTGAACAGAAACTAACATGATCCTGAGAAACAGCAACAAGGAAATGAGGAAGAAGGTAGCAAATAAAAACAAACAGAAAAGTCCAGTCAATGAGGAAGAACACTGCTATTCTCCTCATCCAGCTCACATTTCAACACCAGTAAATATCACAACTAAGTACATTAGCGGAGGCCAAAATATTGACCAGTCAATATTTAACTTCCTCTTATGTGGACAGCACAATATAAATCAATGTCAGATCAATACAGCCTTGTAAACACATCTATGTTGCTGTAACTTAACATGCTCTGCTCAAATAAACTCCTCAGAAGACTAAAACCAATACATCTCTCCCTCTGTCTGGCCTCTTGTGAAAGCAGAGCAAACACATCATATCAAACACTGCACAAACACATACACTCAACCCCAGTAAGAAACACCAGCCCACTTGTTTCACCCAACTCTAAACTGATTAGACATGTGCTGAGTTAATGGACCACATTAGAAGGAGAGCAAAAATAACACAATCAATCTTAATTAGCAAAGAGTGCTCTTACCCAGCCCAGGCATTTTACTGGCAAGAATAACAGAATACCAAACCTGGCAAAAATATTTATTTCTAGATTTATGTGATGTTTACAGTACTGTATTGTTTTGTTTTAGTTAAAGGCAGGGTAGATGATTTATTGCAGAAACATGTTTTGTTATGCTGTATATCTTCTGTGGAAGATGCAGAATCATAAATGTTTATCCAAATTACTGCATTAGGTGCAAACCATGTATTTGCATACCTGTGGCTTTGGAAAGAGCACTAGGTGAGGGCTGGATCTTATGCTGTCAAAGCTAGCTTGCTATTACTAGTGTCACCGGAATTGCCCACCCTAACTTTAGAATATGAAGGTAACCAAAAGTGTGCTATGTACTGTAATGTATAGCAGTGAGCGTTCTTGCTGCAGTAACCAGCTTGAGATGAAGGCAAACCTTAACCCTTATTTATCAGTGTGAATTTTGTACATATTATATTATATTATATATTTGACTTGTAAAATGTACCTTGTATAGTCTAAGACTGGCCTCATGCCCAGAGTTCATGGTGTGTAGCTTCAGCTTCTCCAAGCTACTGGCCTCGTAGTCACATGCATTGCACCTGAGCTGCCGCTGGTTTCCAGCAGCAACACACCCAAGACGCCACTCTTCTTCTTCCTCCTTGATGTTTCCATGGTGACCACTGGCCTCTCTGAGGTGTGCGGCTAGCTGGTAGCGCTGTATATGTTTGTCCGTCTGGCAGTGCAGCTGGAAGTTAGCTCGCAAAGGTGTGGCGTAGTGGCAAAGTTGACAGTGATGGGTGTCGCCGGTTGTGCTTCTCCAATAGGCATTGGGCAATGAGCGCTGTGTGGTCAGGTGTTGACTCAGCTCCTCTAGAGTGTCGCAAGAAAAGCTGCCACACAGAATGCATTCAAACATCTTCTCTGAAGATGTCTCATTGCTAGAGAGTAGAGTGTTGGAGTGGCGGTAAAGCTCAGTGATGTTGTGCTTGCGCTGACGTTGCATGTGTGCCAGGTTCTGCTGCAACAGAAGCACATTGTGTGTGTGCTTCTCACTAGTCATGTGGATACGTAGGTTCCGTGCCACATTGGTTTCATAGTCACAGACTTCGCACCGCCAGGATGGACGTGCCTGAAGTTTAGATGGGGAGGGGGAGTTGGTCTGGGTGGGGTGAGTGAGGGTAGGATGTGAATGGGGAAAAGGGTCGGGCTGAGCTGCTGGGGTGTGCGCATGCGACTGTGTCTGCAAGCTCTGCATGTTGTTGAGGTGCTTGTCTGACTGCATGTGAATGCTCAGGTTGCCCTTGGTGGTGGTGGAATATTGACACACCTGGCAACGAAAGGGCTTGAATCCACAGGAGTAAGTCTCACCTCTTGCTAAGCGTGGGTGGCTTTGCCCAGTGCTGCAGTACGGGCACTGTCCAGACTCTGTTTCTGGATGTTTCTCCTTCATATGGGCCTCCAGAGTTTGCTGGTACTTGTAGTGCCAGTTGCATTTCGGACATTTTAATGTCTTGCAGGAGTTTCTGGTGTGTGCCATAGAAGCCTGCACATTATAAGCTCCATAAGATCCTTGGACATTATCACCATTAGCCACGAAGCCTCCATCACTGGCCATCACCAACCTGCTTCTAGAGGCTGTGTCTGAATTCTCTTCTTCCTGAACAGACTGACCGCTCTGGATTGGGGTGGCACTGAGTGTAGGGGTCGTAATCTGGCTGTGACTACAGCGCAGGTCAGAGGCCCGAGTGACAGGAAGTCTGTCATCATCAGACAATTTGCTTGTTGGTTCCACTGCTATGGCACTGCTGTTCTCTAACTGGTCATTTGGTTCTACTGCTTGGTTGGTGAGCTGATCTGTTGTATGGACAGTGGAAGGGTTTACCACAACAAGGGGAGCAGGTGCAGGGTCGTGGCAATTAAAGCTTGTTCCACACTCTGTCTCAGAGTCTGTGAGGGTTTTGGTGTTGTTCATAAAGCTGGTTGCTATGGTTGCAGAGTTTGGAGGTTTTGAAATGCTTTGGTTTGACAGAGCAGCTTCAGTTTTGTGCTCTTGTCTGCTACTGCTGTGTGCACTGTTATCCACAGTTTTGCCTTCCTCTAAACACACTCCTCTCTCTCCTCCCTCACTACTTCCTCCATCTTTCCAGATATCAGCCTCTTTGTCTCTCTGTTGGCCATCTCTGCCCAGTGTTGAGGAGTCTTTGGCAGGGCTTGGTACTGAGGTAGCAGGAGAAGTTCTGGGGTGATAGGGTAGTCTGGGTTTAGAGGTCTCAGCTTCATTGTCTTTTCGTATTGCTGTATCCTCTGTGTTATACCCAGAGTTTGGAGGTTCCAAGTGAAGTGGGACCACAGACTCACAATTCCCTTTTGGTTCTAGGAAACAGAGAAGTGGGCGGTTGCTTGGCCCGGCATTCTGCTGTAATATGGCGGAGGTGTGTTTAAGTGAGAGCAGATGCTGTTCTTCATCACTGAAGGTGATGTTGTGTTGCTGTAAAGCATGAGCTGAAAACAAACGTGATCGACCAAAAGACAGCTGACACAGAAAGCACATCAGAATGGTTTGGTTTCGTGACGTCTCTGTCTCTGAAAATCCCGCTGTGTCAGCAGCGCTATCTTTGGATTGGCGGGTCATCAGAGCTAAGAGTTCACTGCTGTCAAGGTGATCCAAGTGGAAGACATGGAAAACACATGGAGCAAGGCTTTGAGAAGAGGAGATGTAACAGATGCTAATGATGGAGGGTGGAGCAACTAATAAGGAGGTGGGAACTTCACATGAAAGCTGACTGTCCTTCTCCGTCACATAGGCAGAGCCATCATTCGAGTACAAGATCTTTCCAATCGGCTTCACTTCATTCCTGTCTTCCTTACAATCATCCTTTTCCCTCACACCCTCATCTTGTAGCATCTCTCTGGTAGAACATTCATCAGCCTGCTCATCTTGAATTCTTTCCTCATACCTCTCCCCAGGGCCCTCCTCCTCAGTACAGCCCACTAGTTCACCCTGATTGGACAGAGTCGCTGTGCTCCAGTGAATGGCTTGATCTCTGGCCAGGACGAATGGACTGGGGGCCAGTGTTCCACAGAGCCCAGGAGGCTGTTGTGTGTGGGGGCCAGAGGCTCCATCGATGGGGACAGAGTCACAACACTCCATCCTCTGAGCTACTGAGAACATTCATCCCACCCTGGCATAGAGAAAAAGAAGAAAAAAGTCCATTCAAAACTACTGGAACTTATATTGACTCACAAAATATTTAGACACTACTTACACACTACAAACATCTCAATGGCTTTAGCCTTACATAATGAAACAAAGTTTTTTTTATTTGCTTTTGATTTACTTCTTTGAACTACTTTTATTAACTTGCAAAGTTGGGGAATTTTGGAAATATTTCAAGTTGGAATATAACAGGAATTTATGGGAATTAACTGGAACTTTTGGATACTATTTAAAATCTGTTTCATATACAAACATAAATATAAACATATTCGCTTTGTCTTCATGACTCGTTTTTATCAGCGTGCAATAATTTTCTTATATTCCCATACATTCCCTTTGGATTCCAAAATTCCTGTAATGTGTGTCTTTAAAATAAATGTTGTTGATTTATTTGTATATATAGACATGTAACACAAAGACATTCGTTCATGTACGTGTGGCTTGAGTGTTCAAAGTCACTCAAAATATAAAGTCTCCTAAAGCATTCCCAACATTCCATTTATAGCAACACATGAGAGTTTAAATTGTGACAGCACAGCAAACATGACTGTCACTCTTCAGAGAAGTGACGCAGGGAGGACGATGAGCACACGCAGGTCTAGACGGTGATCAATAGCTCTTTGCCAAGCTGTATTACCAAGAGCTGAATATTACATGAGAGACGATTCCTGGAATCACCAAGATTTACTCAATTAAATGTCTCTGTCTGTCTCCTCTGTCCCTCCCCCATCTGCATTAGATTTCCCTTCAGGCAACTACTCAGAACACAGGGCAGAGTCTGTGGGGGATTGCCCTGGAACAGTGCCTCTGGAGCAGTGCCTCTGGAGCAGTGCCTCTGGAGCAGTGCCTCTGGAGCAGTGCCTCTGGAACAGTGCCTCTGGAGCAGTGCCTCTGGAACAGTGCCTCTGGAGCAGTGCCTCTGGAACAGTGCCTCTGGAGCAGTGCCTCTGGAACCCCCTGTTGCCCCTGTTGAGTCTAGTAACAGCAGGTTTCTCAGGAGACACGGCCCTCGAAGGGTTTGATCAAGAAGCAGCAGAAATGAATTCAATTGAATTATATTAAAGCTGCCTTTTAAAACAGGCTCTGACTTCTATTAAGTGCCGGAAATAATTTCTATTTGCATTCACGCTAGTAAGTAAAAACTGTCCTGCTTTTAGAAAAGCATTTTAACACAGTGCTGCCGACATACCCCAAAAACCTGACATACAAAAGCGTGATGTTGCTAAGCCTGCCTTGCGGTTACACTGTGGGCTGCAGTTAAATAATTGAAATGTGCTTATCCTGTAGTTATTACAGGGTTTGTTTAAAGTTAAGTCACCTAAATAGTGTGAAAACAAGCATGAACAAGAGCGTCGTGAGGGATTACAGGGTTTGTGGAGAGGTGAGGGCTAATTGTTGTGCTTCTAGGTTGAGGAGTGCAGATTCCTGAAGTGTGATTCATGCTGTTATACTGAGCTCTCTCTGATCCTCTCTGCTGGAGGAGGCTAAAGTGCTAATGAGAAAATCAATAGTGTGAATGCTAAGCATCTTACTGGAAGCTGAAGCAGGACGCTAGCACACGGATGCTAACGGCTAACGGATGCGTTCACTGATTTAAGATCAAACTGATCCTCGAGCCCAGAACAGACGACTTAAAGAGACAAATCCAACATTTCAAAATAACCAACAGTTCTTATAGAACTCCATTCATTTACATGAACACAAATGCTTGTGTGTATTGAAAATACACCCAGCTAACACTTTTAATTACATTAAACGTTAAAAACATTCTACTAACAAAGCTGCAAGAACGTTTTCTATACCTTTGAAACAACTTTTATAGAACGTTAGCCAATGTTCTGAGAGTGTTCCCAGTTAGCTGGGAACAAACCAATATGCTGACCAGCAAGACTTCCTGATCGGCACACATATCCACAGTATTATTCACTGTGATTAACTGTGTGTGTAATTAATGATATATCTAATTAGCAGCTAGGTTAATTACCCATCTCTCTCAAATACCTGATAGGGGGCACGCAGCTGGAATCAAGGCACATCTTAAATCAATTACTCTCTGCAAGTGTGTGTGTGTGTGTGTGTGCTTGTTGTTCTACCAGGATTTTTAGGATGGTAAAAAGTCACACACACCTACATTGTGGGGAGAAGCCAGCGGTCCCCACGAGGGAAACTGATTATGAAACATACTAAATGATGCTGTTTTTAAAATGTAAAAAAGCAGAAAGGTTTGTGTGAGGGTTGGGTTTAGAGTTATGGTGAGGGTTAGGGGACAGAATACAGATAGAATACAGTCTGTACAGTATAAAAGTCATTATGTCTACAGAAAGTCCTTATAAGGCATAACAACAAATGTGTTAGAATGAGATAAAACAAAGCTAACCATCATGTTAACAGACAAACCCAACAATAGCCTTGTAAATGAATGACAATATGACAACAACAGTTATTAATTTAAAATAAATTCTACCTGCACTGCAGTGAAACATGTTCCTAATGATCAATCTGTCAGCACAGGAAACGGTTTGGACTTTTGCTCAATGGTAACAGTAAGACATGCTTGCATGCACATGCAGGTCGTACACAAGAGATACTGCAGGGTTACTGGGAAGTCCTGCTGTTTTCACGCTGGAAAGAGCGATTCTACATTCACAACACAAACTGCTGATGCAGGAGCGCAGCTTCCTGTTTTAAAGCTCATGTGATGTGGCTTCATATGATAAAAAACATGCCATCGCACAGATATGACTGTACAGCACAGCTAACCCTCATGAAACCAGCTGTATATGCCCACTGCAGTATGATACTGCAAACAGCCAATTCACACTGCAAAAACATAACACACAAATTTTCTTGTTTAAAGCAAAAAATTTAATTTCATTAAGTTCATGTTTTTAACATAAAAACTAAACTTCATTATCTTCTGAAATAATCACGTCTTATTATGTTACATAATTTTTAATATAAATACTGACAGATTCAGGTTAAACACAATCAAGTTAAATAAAAGAAAATGTACACAAAAGTTGAAGAGGCAAAATGTGTGTGTATATAATGACTATATACACACAATCTTTGCATGATATTAATACTGTAAAATGACAGAATCACCTCACACCGAGCTTAAACTGGCTAACCCCACACCCCCTCCCTCTCTCCCTCCCTCGCAGTCACGCGCACACACACACACACATTTTCTCTCACTGTATTTAGACAGCTGTCCTCTCTGCTGTGTGCTTGTCTTTGATCTGTGATTTAATGCCCCATTTCCATTAGACACTGGCCCATTCAAGAGCCTAACTTCAAAAGCAAGAGAGAAATGAAGAGAACGAATAAAAGAATGACAGAAAACGACAGAAAGGTTGAGTGGGGGGTATATGACTTATATAATTTACAATCATTTTTGGAAAATTGTGCTCTTTAAACATCATTTTCATAGAAAACTGAGGTCTTAAAAACAAGGTTTCCAGAGTCACTAAACAACATGAAAAGTGTCATTTCAACAAATGCTGATGTTTCCTGAACAACTTTCAAGAAAATGACACACAAACACGCAGGGTCAAAGGTCAAAAGGTAATGCTGACAGGGCAGCAGCATGACATATCACAATTAAATGTGATATGCTGTGTGTAATGCTGTTTTACAACATTAAGGCATTATTGTATTGCATATGTCTCGCATTATTAAATAGTTATTAAATATAGCATTTTTCCTCAGTATCACACAGCTTTAATTGTGACAGCTGCCTTCTTTAAAATGAGCCGTATTTAATTTCTCTTACAGTCATTCCAACCGGCAGAATCATGTGACACAGGATAACAATCCACTGATGTACATTCTGTCACAACCTGAGGTCAGCATGTGAGAAATTTACAGTAGAGATTTACAGTAGTGACAGTACACACACACACACACACACACTTTAGTCTGCAGTGTGAAAGCCTGAGTGTGATGTAAATGTATTGATTTAAACTCCGGCGGGATTTTCAGATCAATGCTACACTGAAAGACTTCTTACTCATTTTACTTCATACTGTGCCACTGCCACTTCAAAACACACACACATTCATGTCAAATGACAAGTGGCCTCGTGCACTAAAGCAATTATCTGTAAGGATTAGTCATGTAAATATTCATGTAAGTATATGCACTGTAAAATGAGACAGATTGGGGAGAAAAAACATTTTTTGCAAGATTAACTTCTTTCAACAGCTACAAAAAACAAAACTGAAGAGTTGAATTACATGCAAAACATGGACATGTAAACAAAAACGCTTTTATGACTGACATAAATGTTACTGCAACGTTTTTAAAACGTGTTAAGTCCGGCTTTCACACACACTGTGACCTCATAGCTGACATGACTTTTGAAGGACTTACATGTCTCTAAAAACATGTCAACAAGATTTCATGTTACAGTTTAAATGTATGTATGTGTACATATATTGTAGGTGCACAGGACCATAAAATGTTCTGAATGTATTGATTGGATGTCATACTTGTCTGTCAATCTATGTATGTGTTGATGTGTTGGAGGAGGTGTGGCTGTAGAGAGACTCTGAAGGGAGGGCGGGATCTTATGATTTCAGAGCTAGCTTGCTATTGCTAACCTCTCTAAAATTGCTCACCCTACCTTTAATATGAGGTTTTAAAGTCTGCAGTATAATACTTGTATAAGAATCATTAAAATTGATTCAGATAATGCTACTGTGGCTTGAAATGTCAAGTGCGCAAATAATAATACAGAAATAAAAAATAAACAAGTTGTAAAAACTCTCTCAATAAAAAACATCAACAATGTTTCTTTCCTTCAAAAGATCCAATAACATACAGTAGCACAACTGGTGTGAAAGCAGCCTCAGGGCTACAGGCTGCGTCTCTGCATTTATAGTCCATTCTCAAGAAAATCTGTTTAACGGTTACACTGACCTTTGCATGATCGCAGTTCATGCAGCTTTTATAAACGATACCTTCATATACCTTCAGCCCTGGCAAACAGAACATACCTTCTTCTGTCTGGACCAAGTTCAATATTTGCAGTGAATTCTGAAGAGAGTTACCAGCTGCACAGAGGAAAGACAGCCAATGATCATCCTCCGTTATCCCTCACACACACA
>JAZGTI010002989.1:0-33401 GCA_036877585.1 Botia kubotai
GTTAACACAAAACATAAGGCTTGCTAACAGTGTGCATTTTGTGGCAAGTTTTGCATGTGATACGTCTCATTCTCAAATCTCACGTCAACATTTTTGTTTTTCTACTACATTTTTATTGGTATATTTGTTGGAATTGCTAAAGTCTGTAGTGAAACTGTAGTGTAGTATACAATAATACTATTACAATACAGGAATTCATTAATGTGGTTGTATGTGGCTCTTCAAACAGCCTAATTAGGAGTACTAATGAAAGCGGACACACTTAATCCATCAATGTTAATCATAATTGCCGTTTATGAAAGCATGCGGCGTGGTCTCCTGTACCGCACCCATTCAAAATTGATTAGCATCTAAAAATATGTCTCAAACATTAACACGGATGCTAAGGAGTTCCCTGCATTTGTGGCTGCAGGGTGGGTGTAATTTGCTCTCACGGAATTGAAAAGTATTGAACCGCTTGACATGTACACACCCTTCGCCAGCCCTGTACCACATTTAGTCTGTGCCACCCACTCCTAAATGGTACTGCTCAGATCTTTATTTTATGAAGAAAGCCTTGGTATTGAGTAGCTGCCTTGGTTTGGCTAGGTACATCAAATACAAGCTATTTGTTTTAAGTCTCTGGGGAACAAGATACAAGATGAAAAATGAATGTAAAGCAGTTAGTTTATATAATTTTCATGTTTTTTCTGATGCTGGCAAAGATGTTGAGAAAACAAATTTGAAGACAAAATTGATTTGAGTTGCACATCTGAATTTGTTCCGTACATATGAGATACAAAGATACTTTAATACCCATGTGGTCCTAATTTCTCCTTTTTAATAAAAATAACAATGAAATTCTCCTGAAAGACAAAAGGGAAAGTCCCTTTTCCCTTTTGTTGGTGGCTCACAGAGCTCATGTTTAGGCAGTCATTTCAAAAGAAAATCAAAAAGCATAAACAGAAGAACCGCTGTTATCAGAAAACTAGCTAACACAGCTAACTTTGTAGCTATGGCCCAGGTACACAGTCCCTTCCACTTCATGCTGCAACAGTCACATGCAAGTTAATAACTCCATTAGGGAGTGTTCTCATTCTCTGGAGTGTCGTAGCATTGTACCCAAAACCCACTTTTTCTTAACCCCTCCATCTAACCAACATTTTGAGTGACAGCAGCGAGGTTATTATCGTTCCAAACGCAGCTTGCGGCTGCAGGAGCCCATTACA
Organism: Botia kubotai; assembly: GCA_036877585.1. Lineage (NCBI taxonomy): Eukaryota > Metazoa > Chordata > Actinopteri > Cypriniformes > Botiidae > Botia > Botia kubotai. The sequence continues at coordinate 1,209 of JAZGTI010002989.1, forward strand.
GTAGGCTCGGTTAAAGCCTGTCACATGCCATGGAGAGCAGTGGAGAGGTTTGTTGAGTGTGTTGCTACCTTGTCCCCTAAAGGCTTGAGCTTTTAAAACGGCAAGAAAAAGTTCAGTTTGCTTCTTGGAAATGTTAACCTTGTCCGGCATGTGGCGTCTTAAGTGACAGTTGATGTTTATGTTTTTCACCAACACTTGATGTTCGGGTCAGAGTACCACAAGCGTTCACAGCTTTACTTGTTTATCCTTTCTTGTGAACAATGATTCTTGTATGTCCTTTGCCATCTTCATCTCAAAGGAAGAGTTGAGAAAAGCGCAATTGTTCTGAAAAGGTCACGTCAAACCTAATCTTTCCTTTTGGTGGCAGATAAAGCGATCTGCTGTATTGTAGATCAGACCGGAGATTGGTGTCATATTGTGTTATATTTTGTTTCTGAGACTGCTTATGGGGATTTAGCAAGCAGGACTTTCTGGGTAGGATTAGACTCCTTAAAGCCCTGAGTACAAGATAAATTGTTAACTTGTAGTTGATTGTCTTAACCCCAGGCGTACAAACAGAAGCTACTGTTCCCATTCGACCGACCTGGATTGCATGGCCAGCATACTCCCAACAGACAGGATTGTCTGCCAACGCATTGCAAGCCAGTGAAGAAAAGGTCTCTGAGAATTAGATTTATCCTTTTTGTTTTAATTTCCCCTTGGATTGGCGGGCTATTTTCACCATTATTATGGTGTGTGTGAGTGCATGAAAGGGCCATGAAAGACTCTGTGTGGTTCGCAATCTCCGACAACAATCCAGTAGTGTAGGGAAAAAGATTTCATACAGGCGAAGTGGCCACAGGTAGGAGAGTGAGGAGGAGAGTGGGGGAATGCATTATAAACAATCTGTCCGTTGTCTCTTCTGGGGCTGTAAAATGAAGTGGGAAGGAGAACGGGTGGAGTGAGGAAGTTGTTTAAGACCTGGGGCAGGTGCAGAGGTGTCTGGTCTGAGAAATTAGGACGGTGTACTTGATGAGAGAGCTGCACACCTCTTTTAATAGCTTCAGGGGCCAAACCCTGTTTTAAAACCATTCCCTGCTGTTTGCTCATGCTCTGTTAATAGCAAACTCCATCTCCTGGTCTCTCAGACCCCTGTGAGTTTCCAAAGAAATAGATTACCAAATCCTGTTTCACACAGTTGTGTCCGCTTGCTGGGAAAAAGTCATTCTCAGAATGTAAAATTGCTTTGCAGTCAATCCCATAATGCCCTGCAGATGATTAGTAAGGCCAAACTGGTCTTCAGAGCCCATTGAGCTTGTGGAACAGCCGGGATGAAACTCTGCGAGATGCTCTGGTTTTCTTAACAGCCTGTACCAAGTAGTCTTTAAAAATCATAAACAGAAATGCGTCTAGAATGATTAACAATTCCCTTTTCTTTTGCCTTTAGGACACTACATTTCCATTTGCATCTCATTCTAATACCTCCCACTTTAGATTTACAAGGTCCATCTGTGTTAGGAAGCCAGTGCCGAACACGATTTTTCTAAAGGTGCAAAGGTTTTTACATGCAGACAGCTAAAATCAGCCTACCGTTTTTTTGAGACTCAGTGAAAAAAATGTTTGGAGGGGAGATTATATTACAGTATAATGTTACCTCTACTGCGAGTATGGTTGTGCAACAGTGACTGTAATTCAGTGGCAGACTGCTGCAATCTGATAACACACCTTTGATTCCTTTGGCACTACTAAGAAGGAAACTGCCCCCCTCCCCCCAAGTCTTCTGTAGGAGAATGCCTGCATCAATTTTTTAACAGTTTGAATGTGCTCAGGTTTACCTGGGTGGGATTTAAAGTAAACAGAATTTGTGTGTGTGTGTGTGTGTGTGTGTGTGTGTGTGTCTGGAGGTATCATTCAGCAAGCCATAAGAGTAGGAAGACTTGATCAGCTAAATAATAGTGGCGAGCAGGATCCGTTATGATTTTATGGCAGCTTATCATAATTAATAGTCTTTCATGCTTATACTAACTTAATGTGAGTTAGCCAAATGTATGTTTTCATAGTACTTCAAGTATTTACTTTAAACATTGCTTAAATCAGTCACTAAATCATGTGCTTATGCTATGCTATTAGCATCATGGACTATGCTATTAGCTGTGCTTTGAACATTGTACATTTTAATACTGTGTACATTGAAATTTTGGGAAAAACTGAGGTAAATTTTGATCCCGGAAGGATTAAAGGTCCTTAGTTGCATAAAGGCAGTGTGTACTATCAACATCCTTATCCTGGAACGACTTTCCTATCAATCAACCAGATTTTAGGGTTAGGGCTTAGTTAGGGGTTAAGCAAGATTCATATAAGCCAATCATTCCTCTCTGATTTCAAGGTTAGTTCATAGTCAGGAATGGGGTAGGACTATGTTTGTCTAATAGAAATGTTGTTCCAAGATCAACAAAGGATGTTGATGCAGTGACATGTTTAGATTTTGGGCTTTATGTAGGTCCACGTTCAAACTGCTTGAAAATAATGATGTTGACAATCATCGTCACGATCGCCCTAATGTTCTCTTATCTGTAAAGAACATTCCCACAGAGCTCTGTACCATTGACCCAACTTCAGAAAGTCAGGTCAGAATGATGACAGAAAACAAAAGAGGTCTTTGGAGAGTTAATGGCTGCTTTTTACAGCCACCGTGCCATAAAGCCTGTGAATAAAAGTGTAAGTGCATTGGCTGGATTCCTGTGTAAATGTACCATGGTGGGGCTGAAGGTAGACACTGTTTCCCTGCTCAGACTGATAAAAGGAGAAGAGAAGAACAGAGCTTGTTTGTGCGGGTGCAGGAATGCTGTTTCCACAGCTGGCCTTGAGAGGGAAAGGGCAGGGAATGAATAACAGAATCGTGATAAAAAAATGCCACCAAGCACAAAATAGCAGACCTAAGCCAAACAGAGTGAGGTCATAGCTTGGCAAATGTCATGTGATCGGTGGAGGCTTAAGTAAAGCTGTCTGAAAAGAGCAGTGGGTCATATTTATTTGTTTGCATGCGTGTTCGTTTTTATTAGCATGATTTTAAATGTGCCAATACAATCTATGGTGCATTTGAAGAGGGGCGGGTCTTTCTACAATTGGAAAGAAACATTACAAATGAGATATTTTAATCTCAATGGTTTCTTCTAGATGGTATTAAGATTAGATGAACAACTAATAAAGACTGTTGTCCTTCTTTTTTAACATCTCAAACTGTGCTCAGATATGCTCAAAGTCCTATTAAAAGACAAGGATTTCAATATGAACCCAAACCGAGACCAAATGATCTGAGCTGTGCTTTAATTCATTTCATATCTAATAATTGTTTCATTTGTCTATTTTTTGTCTGTTTTAAAACAGGCTGATACTTAGTTGAAAGCTAACCAAGAGCTGTCTATGAAACACAATCTATAAAAAGAGCAGCCTCTAGGTTTATGTGTCAGTTTAAATGTGTTTTCAGTGTGTATGTGGTATTACAGCAGTGGCACTCTTTTCTGCTGTGACTGATGGAGTTCTGAGGCTCCTCCATCAGGCCAGCCAAGCGGAGAGACACGGGTGAAGTCATCTCTACATTACCAAGCCCTCAGGGGACCCAGTTTCAGAGAACGGCGCGCTTCTCATATTCCATCCCTTTAATTCGCACACATACGGTATCATGCCACCCCCAACAGTGTGGAAAAACCAACCTTTATATCACTGAGTGCATAGTATGCAACAAACCCCCATTTTAACACCTCCCCTAACCCCATTGGATGTATGCTAACACACCGACACGCATTCCTCTATCTGCAGTACCTTCGTTAAAATTTCACACATTTTCCCCCGGTAGGTGGAATGAGCCATTTTCTAGGAGAGGGAAGTCTTCTTACTTCATATCTAACCATATCTTCAATATCATGTTTTTATAATATATATCAGTATTTTGACTCCTCAACTTGTTAATGAAAAGATATTATGCACAATCCAGATTTTGGTTATGCATTCCTAATACGTTTTGAGAAACCACACCGCCATTCTTTGAAAAGAAATAGATTATTCCAACACCCCATGATGCTCTTCTCTTTCTGCTGCTCTTGCGGTTATGGGTGTCAGGGGTGATTAAATGCCATGGAAACAAGACCCTGCTGTCAATCATATTCCATGCTGAGTCTACCCCCAGTTCATCATTATTATATCAGTATGCAGAGTGTATTGTACAAACAGACATAAAACACACATATCTGTGTGGGGTGCATCTACATCGGCTGGGACGTTTTATACCAACTCACTCTCAAGCTGTGGCAGGACCACCCACCCACTCTTGTCTAGTATTACAGACACTAGATTAGCGTTTGCATGTGTGTGCGTGTGTGTTCTGCGCATACACGTGCTGCTGTGTGTGTAACAGTCTTCCGAACTGTCGGTGACTCAATTATGTGGCAGCACAAGCCAATAGCTTTAGGGTTGAAATTCTATTTTGAGGTGAAGTGGAGCGTGTATGCGTGTTTGTGTGTGTGTGTATGTGCAATCAACATGTCTTACCAGAATATCTGCTGTCCCCAAACACACAAAGACACTTAGATTACTTGACAAACCGTCATGTAAAGTCAACTAACAGTATCACCATCTGCTGTCATTGCAGACGCACACAGTGATGTGTGTCTGTCTGTGTCTCTCTCACTTTTCACCGCACACACACACACACACACACACATCACGCTCCATTATGCAGGATGAAGAGATTGTGAATTGTTCTTTGACTGGTTTAGTCAAAACTGAGCTGCAAAGTGTTTGTAAATCATTTGATTTACAAACTACACAGACTATAAAACTGTGAGGGGGGTGACGTGTTGGAACCATAAACAACACAGCTCTTGATGTTAAATAATTAAAAACATTGTCATAAGCAATCGTATTTTATTGTAAAAAAAACAAATTCTACAAATTAATTGTAAAATGTCACATAGACTTCTGGGAACAATTTGGTATGCCATTCTAATGCTTTACTAGGTAATTGAAAGAAACAATTTACATGAAATAAATGCTATTAATAATGAATGAATTGTTTAGATTAAGGGATCTCTGTCCCTCTGCAGATATGACTATGTGGAAGTGAGGGATGGGGTGGATGAGAGCGGGCAGCTGGTTGGGAAGTACTGTGGGAAGATCGCACCCTCTCCTGTAGTCTCCTCTGGGAACCAGCTCTTCATCAAATTTGTGTCCGACTATGAGACACATGGAGCAGGCTTCTCCATCCGCTATGAGATCTTTAAAACAGGTGAGTAAACTTAAGTAAGACTTCCATGAGTGCCTAAAGGCCTTTTACTTGTGGGAAAAATCACTGTTATATATATATATATATATACCTTAAGTTGCTACTTTTTATTGCAAGTACATTAAGTGTATAGTGATTTTTTTTAAAATGTGCTGCATTTTACACAAAATTCAGATGATGTGTGCGCACAGGTGTTTATTGGCTATTCAATTAGATTTCAGAACCAGAACTATCATCTTTTTAACAAATGTTTAAGAAAGACACAAAAATGGTAGGAATTTACTGTAGGGGTTTACAATGACCATATAAGGACTGAGGTAAGTGAGACACTTTGACCATGTTCTGGTTGTTCTTAGTCAGTTCCACTGAGAGAGTTGCCTGAGATGAGATCAGATGATAACATACAGACTCATAGACCTTTAGAGTCTCTTGTTCTGGTGCAGTCCCCTGCCCCACAGAGACACTCACAGATACACACTCGGGGATCATCTGTCTTATCTGGAGATGTCACGGCAATAAAGCAGGAATTTCCTGTTGTTCAAATCTGTTTCCTGTATTTAAGGTAGGGATAGAGACAGAGAGAGAGCGTGTTTATGTGTAACCCGGACAGGTGCAGTGGACATCATGGCCAAATATTGACCCTGGGCTGCCATGAAAGTGACCTCAGGATGAGACTGATGTTCCAGAAGGTTTATTTTAATCTGTACTGTGTGTGTGGGCTGTTTCTACATCTCAAATTGTGCTCATATATGCTAGGATACCAGAGACAGTAATTAAAAGTAAACTCATTATGACCTCAAACATTTTTCTTTCAAATAACTTCTTCCAAAAGCAAAATACAAATTATGTCAGAACAGCTCTATTATAGAATAGTGCAGATTTTTAGGAGAAACAATTGAGACAAAGTTGATACTTCACAGAAATGTGGACATTCAGTTGTATTGAATTATGAAAGAACAACAGCTAAGCAACATATTCCTTCTGGTTGCCATTCACTAATCACCCCTTCACACACAAAGGCCTACACTGTTTGGCTCTCATCAATAACATCAATAAGACTCCCGCAGTTTTCTATTATCTCAGTGCTGGTTTTCTTAAAGTCATCTTTTTAATATGTCTGATTATAAACAAGGTTGGAGAGAGTGAAGAGGTCTGAAACATATTGACATGCTCTATGCAGTCAAAAGGTCTACTAGACACTCCTGGCCAGGGTGGACGCCCCTGTGCTGGGTGTGTTTCTCCAAAAAAAACTTTTAATTTATCAGCATGGGTGGGCCACTAGATCCTGTGTGAACGACAAACAATGTAAGTTTAAAGACTAAGCCATGGGAGTCTGTTGTGACTATGCGAACTCCAGTAAGTTCAAAAGGTTCAGCTACGGTATCAATAAAACACAGGGAAGGAAAGTGAGAACTCAAAGGGGGGAAGAGTTGTGAGAACAATAATAGTGTCGTGAATAAGGAAAGAATGGGGAATTGATTAGGGAGTCTTGTCAACACCATCTGATCCATATGTGTATGACATGCAAGAAAACATAATGATTATAGTGCAGGTGTTGAGGCAGGTGTGCAGGTGTTCAAATGAGAGATAATGTAACAATGTAACACCGTTTAAACTGAGATAATTCTCATTTTAAGCTGCTATTGCATTAGCAGAGGTAAGATTAGATTTGATTGGAGCAGAGATTTCACACACACTCTTGCACACACACAGCATGTAGGCTGCATTGCTAGAGGCAGCAATACAGTAGAATATCTAATTAAGGGTAGGCAGTGTGTTTTGTGGTTTCATACAGCTCTAAGATTACTAAGCTCATCTCAAAACAGCCATCTTCATCTTTAGCATCTATAGGTTGAGCACAGTTTATCCATGGGCAGTTCCAAAGATTTAGTGTAGTATTAGCATTTGTAAATGTTTATCAGAATGTAATGCTTTCACAAAACTAGACGTTCAATTGACATTCCCTTATTTATGACTTATGACCAAGGTATCTTGATTTTTAACCAATCAGTGCTTGTGATGTTTTGAGGAAGGGGTATAATCTTCAACAATTGACTATAAACTCAACTGGAACGCACACTTATCACAATCCAATTGATTCCTGATGGATAAAATCGGCATTTAGAAGGCATTTAGCATTCTTTTCCATAAATATCCTGTTTCACTCGTAAATAGAACAGATCAAGTAAAACATGAACTGTAACAGTTGTAAATGTCTTCTCTTGTTGATGTCAACTATGGTAAAGTAACTGTCACATATTACCTTGAGTGGCTTATTGCTTTTATAAGACCAAAACAACAGATTCCAGAGTCAGAACTGTCCATTTTATGAGAAATAATGAAATATGAACCTTAGGGAGAGACATTGTAGAGAAAGGTGTATGTGAAACGAGAGGAGAGAGTTTGTGTGAAGATTACAGGAGATGAATGCACAGAGAACATAAAAGAAGAGAAAAATCTGTTCAGAAAAAGTGTGAAGGTGACAAGAAAACTGAAGAGAGAGGGAGAGCGAAAGAGAGAGAGGATAAGAAGAGAGCGAGATATCCTCAGAGCTACACACACACACACACACATAGAGTAAAGATAAGAGATGAGAATCTCTCCACTGCTGCTATCTACAAATGCAATCAAGTCTGACCCAAGCTGGACAGCACGGCTATCTAACGAAGATCTTTTTTCAAGGGGTTTCATACCTCTACAGTTTCACAGACGTGACGTTCTTTCTGTCAGAGTTTCTCTCACAGTGTCCCTAGCAAGGGCTTTTTAGATGATTTTTAGAAAACTTTCACATCCCATCCGTATAAAGAGGACTCTGTATTTACTGTGTCATCTTTTGCCGTGGCATCCTCTAAATGGCCTTTCATAGGGTGGATGGAAGGAGACATACGTGTTCAGTTAACAGCTATGCAATTTTCCAAGCCACATCAAGTGTAGTGGCAAAGAGATGCTGGTGTTTCACAAGTGGAATGGATGGATGGTGTGGGAGTAAAAAGATGTTAAACTCATCCAAAAAATATAACGCTCAACATTGTAGCAGTAGGAAAGAAACTTCTTTCACTTTTCACTAAAAAGTAACAATTGATTTACAGAGGCATAACTTTTTAAACTCTAGAATATGCATTAACTGGATAAGAAATTATTTGCATTTTAAAGTACTTCAGTAGAAAGTAAAAGAAATGTAACACAACCTTCTACAGTGCGAAGTATATCCTCAGTTAAATTAATGTTAATACCAATATTAGTCAAATGTTAACTAAAATACTTTCCTTCCCTTTCCCTGTCCTTCCATTATAACTGGGAGCTAGATAATAACTTTTTAAAGTAATTAAGAAGAAAAGATTAAAAATGTAAAGATTAAAAGACATTGCCAAAAAAAGCTTTGAGGCAAAATGTTTACTTGAAATACTAAAAATACTTGAAGGGTAGATAACATTAAACAATATGCAGATGTTATATTAACATTTAACATTTTAAATTTAGAAGTGATTAAAATTATATTAGCTTTATAGATTTTTGTCCCCATTCAAGTAGATAAGAACTTTAAAAACAGCTATATTGGTACAGTGCCAGTATGGCCGCTGAGTGGACTGACAGTGCCTTAAAGGGAGTGACTCACTCCACAATGCTGAAAGTCAGTTAGTGCTAGCTAAGGTCAGTTAGCTAGACCATTCATCACAGAGATGTTATCTGAACGCCTTTATGATGGCCCCTGTGTCAACAATAAGGATTGCGTGTAGAGGGCAGTTTGTTCATTGTGTCCAGTTTAGTGGCCTTTAACAAGTTTAGCTGTTTTTTACAGGCCAGTGGCTTAGGTCACAACTGGGAAAGCAAGCATATACATGCTCATCTTTAAACTTCAACTCAGTATTAACACACAGACCTAATGAAATCCAAGACAGAAACTCTGTGGTACAGGCCCACTCTCAGGGGTACTTTCAGCAGCCCTTGTTGGCTAAATGATGTTTCAGCAACTGTGGATAGCGTGTGTGTGTGCGCACACGTGTGTGTGTTCTGGGTAACCCCACAGCTGTGACTTCAGATTAATGTTTGTTGGAAAGTGTGGCTAAATTTTGCTTTCCGCACTCTCATCACACCCATTAACCTGTCTCACTGCAGCCACGGGGATAAACGCTGAGGAAAAGTGTGTATGTGTGTGTCTAGATTAATTATTGTCCCTGTAGATATATGGAATATAAACAACAGCGATTAGCTGACCAGACCCAAATCACCTTAAGCCATTTCGTTCATGCTTCAGCATTATACAAACTTAGTAATATGTCCAGAAAACTAGCCACAATTCTTATGCTGTGTACTGTAACATTACAAAAATCCCTGAGTGTTAGGATAGCCGTGTTAGTTTTTAACACTATCTAGTCTACAAACCAAACAATACTGTACAGAGAATTTTGCAGTTGTGATGGCCCTTCTGTGCTATTGTAAACTTACATTCTTAAGTTTCATATTTGAAAGCTTAAATCTACAATACTTAGGGTAGGTTTGTTTTCGTTAAAAGGAAACCTGCAAGCTAACTTTTCATCAAGTATTGCATCTGGCCTATTAAATAAACAGAGCAAATTCCATTGAGGCTGAAGGCTTTAGCCACTTCACTACACTGAAAAGATAAGCCTTATGTATATACATTTGTACGGAAAAACCTGTACAATAAATCGTATGAAAGCCAGCCGTTAAACTCAGAATTAATGTTTAGCCCCTGTGAATCAACTGTGTGTTTTTTCAATACCACTTCACTATTCTCCATAAATTCTGGTTTTTAAGTGTAAATTTAGCTCAGAATGACTTGAAAGTATTTGTGGTTGTGAGAGGGTAGCAAAGAAAGAGAGTAGCTGAATGGATCTCACAAAGCTTTATTTGTTTGGCTTTGGTTTACAGGCTCAAAAGTCCCTCCTGTTTCTCATCTCAGTTTTCCCTAGTCTAACCCTTGTAAAAAATTTCTCAACTACTTGCAAATAACTACAGAAACCAACCAAGTGACACAGGAATGTGTGGAGGGTTTCAACATTTGTGGTTAGCAACAATAGTGGCATGACTCTGTACCCTTATGAGATACATAGAAAATGCGCACACACACACACACAGATCTTACAATCCCACCACAGCGTGTAAACAGCAGTGGAATATTACAAAGCCAGTCTGGGATTGCAGTAAAGAGCAGTAAGCTACATAGTTCCAGCTATATAGATAAATGTATATTGTACTGCTGTATCGTGCTGGGCCACAGGATACATTTCACATTACATATTCTTATCATTTATAAAGATGCCAAAGGGTTTAGGCAATCTCATGTTGTTTTTCCAATTACCTTTAAACTGTTGCTCTGCCATGACAGTAACTGACCTGAATGAATAAAATTAAGCATAGAAACAAACTGTTTACAGTAATGCTAGCTTTAGCACCACTTGCCAACACTGCTGAAAAGGCAACACATTTTACAACACAATGCATGAAATCTGGCTTGGGTGGCATGAAGCATTAGTTTTCCCAATTTTTAGGATAAGAGTTGTCGAAAGTTTTGCTGAAAAGATGATGAGTAAGAAATGGTGCAAAAAATTTGTTCTTTAACTGCAATTTCTTCTTGCCTGTGGAAATGCTACAGATATTATAGTTTCAGAAGATTATCTTGGGAATTCTGTATAATATGCTAGCTCTAGCACATACACTGCTATCAAAAACTAAAGATCTAAGTTAAAAGTTTTGGCTCCATTATCAAATATTCTGTTGAAAATCCGAAAACTTTTTGATAACTTGGAAAGCTTGCGGAGACTTTGATTGCTGATCATTTAGCCAACAGCTTTTAACCTGTTAAAGTGTTTCTGCAATTACCTTGTCCTGTTTCTCTCCCTGTGCAGCTGTTGATGTCCCAGGTTTCAGTGCATTAGAGTGAAGGCCTGTGGGTTTTGGGAAGACCACATCGACCAAGTGTGATACTTTCATCCTTAGTTATGAAAAAAGTTATTTAAACCTTGGAATGGTATAGCTGTGTGAAATTTATGTCCTGCTGTTTAAAAATCAACAAAGAAGTTCAATAAATGTCAACTCAGTTCAGACTCAAATTCCCATGCTGGCTATTTGCTTTTGAGCACAAGAGAAATGGAAAAGAAATGGAAAGTGGGAAAAAGAAAATTGAAGCATATGCATGCAGAGTTTTTGGTGGCCTTAATTTATGCACTCCAATCATACCCTAGATTTGTTTTATTTTTTTACGTTTTTACGCCATGGTGATATTATTATTTGTCAGATGTAATCTCTTAACAGGTTCATGATCTTTAAACTTTTGCACTCACTGTAATACTCATGATGGAATTCCACCCTACATTAGGCACCATAACGTAATGTTGACATTTCAGTTCCGATGATCCAGAGGTGATCCTATGTGCATTACACTGTAACACAAGCGTATTTACTCAGAGATCTCAGAGCCTATTCATCACATAACAGCTTTAGAGGGGTGGCAGTCATGTAAGTGCAAAGTGGTGATGCATGTGTGAACTTCAACAACACACTGCATCAACACAAAGCTGGTCCACCAGGGACTTCTGGGTAAATGTTGTATCTTGCTAATGTAAAAATGTAAGCATGTATTTGTAAACAGATACTATATGAGTTTAATTAAACATAATTATGTTTTTGAGCACCAGTTATGCGGCACAGAGTGCCTATGAAACATTTAATAAGTAAAGGCTCATATGTGCTTGTACATTCTTTTTTTTTTGGTTTCATGTTATCTTAATCATTAGCCCACACACCCAAGAAGGGAGGCAGCAAGCCTCATCCAAGGCAGGGTGGGTCTCCACCACAGCCCATAAACTATGCAATCATCAGGCAAAACAACACGGACCACCGTGTTTCTTCTTCACAGTTTGTTTCTTCCCCTAGTCGCTGTCTCTAAATAAACTTTCTCCTTCCTCCCCGTTTTAGGTCCAGAATGTTCCAGGAACTTCACCTCCAGCAGTGGAGTCATCAAGTCTCCAGGTTTTCCGGAGAAGTACCCCAACAACCTGGACTGCACTTTCATGATCTTCGCCCCTAAGATGTCGGAAATAGTTCTGGAGTTCGAGAGCTTCGAGCTGGAGCCGGACACGCAGCCGCCCGCTGGAGTGTTTTGCCGTTATGACCGCCTGGAGATTTGGGATGGATTCCCTGGAGGTGAGTCATCGGAACGCTCCAAACAGGAAAATCAAGGAGCAGATGATATTTGAACACACATTTTCGAACAATTACAGTTCAAAGGCCTAGCAACAGTCAGCTCTGATAATTCAAAACAGAAACAGGGGCTAATGGATGTAATACAATTTTTGAAAATGATTGGAGTGGTGTTTGTCCTGGTTATAGTACTGGTTTCCAGGGCATTTCTATGCAATTCATTTTTGTTAGTACTTTTTTGTAAGTGGTTTTGTAAGTTTTGTATGTGGTTGGTGGGGTGTTCTGTTTTTTTTTTAGTTATCACACTGGCCCAAGTCTTTATGATGTAGTAGCTTGTATACCCCATTTTATTATGTCAAGTATAGCACATACTCCTACTCAACAAGCTGCATTTTCGGAGGTGTCATTCATGTTCATAATACAAATGACATGTAACGAGTTACAAACTGAAGAGTAATCATTATGGTTGGAGTTTCAACAAAATGGACACTTGGCACCACTAATTACAAAAACCACCACTCACTGATTTTCTTCACCTCAGACCTCATTGGTCAGAGCAAAAGTCACGTCTCGGCCTTGTGAAAATGGCCTTTAACAGAGAAGCCAGATGCTGTTTTTAAATAACAATGCAGTGTGATTGATCTCTAGGGGAGCATCGACGTCTGGCCCCAAAACATATCTTGGTTTCATAAGCAAAACAAACTCTCCTAAGTATGGACAAAAGTCTTATTTAGACACTCTTCTCACACATACACATGTGACTTTGCTGTATATTAAAGGAGAATTTGTTTTTGAAAACACAAAAATCCAAGAGCCTTTTATACAGTTAATTATTGTAGTAGTAATAAAATCCAGTTAATAGTTTCTTCTGTTCTGTGTTTGTCTCTTTTTCTGGACACAAGACTACAGTTTTCCCTGTCGGTTCGGGTGGGGGACTCTGGAATGCAGACTGTTGTCATAATGACACCAGAAATAGTATTTTCTTCAAGATAATTACTTTTTGTACGTGCATGTGTATTTGGGCTGGATAAACACATTAAGCAGCCCATCAGGCAGATTCCAGCTCAAAATGGAAAGGAAGTTTGCATGGAGCAGAGGTCCTATTATCCGTTATTGACTTTTTTGTCCCGCCATAGAAGAGAAGGCAAGAAAAAAGGCACCTTTAAACTGAGACGCAGCCTATTCGGTTAAATTTTTTTATTTCAAATGAGTTTCCACATGTATTCTAAGTAGATTTTGTGAACATCTTATAGTTCTCAAGATGTGTTCATTGGGATTCTGTGCATTTGTGCATTTGACAAGTTGGTTTAAATTGTAATTTGTTATATGCCAAAACAGAATTTTTCTTGAACTTTTCCACATTTTTATGGAATTTATGGAAATTTATGGAATTTTGAATAATTGGTTTAAACATGAGAAACTATGTTAAACAGGGCTGAGAATGTTGATAACTAAAGCAAACATTTAAGGGATTGGTGAACAACTCTGTAAATAACAGGAGTTCTAAATTCTGCTGTGGAATTCTGCAAGTATGGATTCCATCTGGATCTGAGAAAAGTGTAGACAGTAGAGCAGAGGTTGCTGCTTTGACTCCGAAGCCATCTGTTGAGAAATCTGCAAGAAAAAGCACACTACTGTCAGTGTTCCACGAATGCACAGGTGAAAAGAAAAGGCTGAGATGCTGGTACCAAACAAGGCTTTAAAGGAAAGGCCTTAGTGCTCAAGGGCCTTGATGTTACTTCTCTCTACGGTTCAGACACATGCTGCATTACCTGTGGAGCCACACCAATCAATAGTGCATTAGTGTGGAAAGACTGTGAGGCATGAGACAGAGGCTTCTATGACTTCAATCCACTGCCAAACCCCCAGCCCACCCCTCCATCGCCCACTGGCTGCCCACTTTTCCGACATGCAGGATGGGTTCATGGAGGGGCTGTTTAAAATTTCATAGCCTTGTTGAGTCATGCAGATAATCCGAATGATTCACCACACCCAGGACTTTCTCACAACACAAGCAGACACACTTTTATATACTCTTGAATTAACCTGTTTTTTTACATCTTGTGAAGCCTGATGAAGATTAAAATGAATGTAAGATAATAAACATGCAGGCCCGTTTTATTTCTGTTAGGCTGTAATAGACATCTTGTCAATGACTCTTTATGAAGAGCCAATCACAGAGTTCCTCTTTGGGGAAACAACAGACAATGAGAGGAAAATTCTCCTCTCAGTTATGTCACCCACTGTCATGTCTACCTTTATCTTGTCAATGTTTTTCTGTGCTATCCCACCTGTCTCATTCTTAAAGGAACAGTTTACCTAAAAAATGTTGAATGACACATTTACTTCCATGAAACATGTTACTGGCTGATTGTCTTTTGTTAAACCACTCGCCACTCTGGCACTGCATTGTTTCACACTGTAAACTTTAGGATTAAAAATGGTCAGTATCACCCAGCATAAATTGATTTTTAAAATTTAAAATTGCAAGGGTTAAATGTGTTAAAAAAACTGTTAAAAAAGACATTAACCCAGTGTTAAGCGAAGTGTGAAAAGCCCATTTATCTCTTTATTTCTTAGTACAGCTTCTATACATTTACTTTCTGAATGTATTGCATACCTCTCCATTTACTGCCTTAGTTATGCTTGCTTCCTTCCTTATTGTTCCTTCCAACTCCTACGCATTTATTTCTTCTAAAGTGGCTTCTAGGAAGTCACATCAGAGTGGCCCTGGAATGAACAATAAGTAATGGAATTTATGACCACCACAGAAAACAGAAGCCCAAGGTCACAGAGGCAAACAAAAACTGCCTGTTTCATTTCCATCAACAACGAGGTGTAGAAAGAATGGTTTGCTCTTTCAGCAAAGTTCTACAAGGTCAACCATTGTCACTATCATTTAAAAGTTAACTGTCAACTAGTTAAAGAATGGTTTAAATTATCAAATAGAAATAAGATGACTCATCACACTTTCTTTGCCTTCTTTCTTACAGTTGGTCCATATATTGGCAGATACTGTGGGCAGAACACTCCTGGTCGGATCATATCCTACACCGGAATCTTGGCTTTGACAATCAACACAGATAGCGCTATTGCTAAAGAAGGATTCTCAGCTAATTTTACTGTATTGGAAAGGACAGTCCCAGATGGTAAGTCAGTGCTGCAATGTTTAAAATGTACTAAGCAATTAAACAAAAAACACTGGCATTAAATGAAGACTGTAGTCTATGTATATACTGAATACTGTGGTCTACTACTTCACCCACTTACAGCCACCATGTTGAAATCACATGACCAGCCACAAGCTTTGAACTTCTGAACTTCTAGAGAATATCAGCTTGTGCTGTCAGCCTGTGGTATCAAGCTGAATAAAATAATTACTTAGGACACCTTTAAGAAACACTAAAAAGTTACATTAGAGTCTGTGTGTAGACATTTCCATACAGAATTTAAAGGAGTATGCTGTAGCTGGATGTGTAAGACAGTATGATTCATAAATCACTGGGCTAAGTTTAAACAATTAATTAGAGTGTGAACAGTCAAACCCAAATACACATGTGCTCCCTCACGCACACACACACATATAACCTAAAGTAGCGTGGGAAGTAATTAAATCTCTATGTCACACTCAACTGAAGCTCTCTTTTATTAAGTATAAGTCAATCCTGTTTACCCAGGGTTCACCTCTTCACCCCAATTTAACCCCAATGTAACAGGGAACACCTTTGTTCAACATGACAAAATGTTGGGCTACATGTGAATCACTATTACAGTTGTGCAGTTTAGTTACCATAACTGTTACCCTCCTGGAAAAACCAGGTCAGACCTTTAGGTGGTAATAATGGTCTTTGGAACAAACTAACTGTTTTGTTTCTGGTTGGGGGTTGTTGACAAGCTTCAATAAGCTTGTCCAGGATACTAGGTCAAAACACGGTCTACAAGCTAGCAGTCCAGCTGATCAACCTTGTAGACCAGCTTAAATGACCTGATTTAGACCAGCTTGAAACCAGTTTGAAACCATTGTAAACTGGATTTTTCATCAGGGTAAGCACTACTGTCTAGCTAGACCTTTAACATAGAAATAAAACCTTGTCCTGTGAGTTCAGATTAGCAGTAATTTGCACCCTCTTTTTAAATGTATTTTTAAAATGTCCAAATTTAAATAACTAATTTTTTGTATTTTAAAATTTTCAATTAATGCTATGAGTACCTATGACATATTTCAGTACGAGCTGTACTACATCTATGTAGCCCCTGCTCATGCTCAAAAATACTTTCAGTGTGCTCTCAGCAGGGGCTTTGCCGAACAGTCGCAGTCTATCAATTATTTATTGCCTCCATAAATTTACATTCTGTGGCTGCTTCTCTTGCAGTTCAACATGTTTACCAGTATGTTGTTCTCAGCAGGAAAGGAAAGAGGTCTGATATTCACAATAAGTCTTTAAGGAATTTTTCAAGAGTCTGAGAACCGCAGATTTATGGTCTTAGTCGAGCGGGACCGAATGTTGATGGACGCCAGATGTTATCAGACCAGAGATCTGGTTGTTTTCAGTTATTGTTCTTAAGAACAAAAGGCTGGAAGGTGAATAGGTGACTTAACATAGGGATGGAGATATAAAACAGAGCAGAAGAGAATGAGTGATCAGGGTTACAACGTGTTAAGATTTAGTGGAGCTGCAAGTTTGAAGGGTAAAGCAGAGAGAAGCACATGAGAAGAATATAAAAGACTCAATAATCACAATAGATTGTGATAAGCTAACAAAAAATAGAAGTCTCACATAGCCTTACAATAATTTGCTATGGTAATCAAATGTCCACAGTTGCTGTTGTTACTATGGTATTTTGGTAGAAGCTGTGGTTACCATGGTAAATTCATGTAGGCTTATTAGGTAAAATATTCCCATTCAATTAGTTAATTGGGTTTTAGTATTGAAGTCAGTACGGTTAACATTCTTGGTTATTTTTTTTCACAGACCACATTACAGTGCATTTTGCCTAATTTGCAAAAGATGAATGTAATGGTGCCTTAGAATTATTCCATTATTGTCTTTATTCTGAGCACCAGAAATGTTTCTTTGAAACCTTATGATGTAGAAGTAGAGAGATCACTCAGGTTTAAAACAAAGCGAATGGATTAGTGCAAGTAAATAGTTTAAACTACCTAACACAGATGCTTTCTCCATCTGCTACATGTTTTTAGGCCTGTCAGTGTATCTGACCTGCAAGGTCTGAACCTTTCTCTGTAAATATTAGTGAACGTGAGTTCACCCTGTTTTTTCACACATTTCTAGCTACAATTTTTGTTTGCACGTCTATGTTTGTTTGGTACCTGTGACCTCTCATAAATAAATTGCCATGTCTTCTGCTTCAGCCTCACAATGTCCCCATCCTCTGCTGTCTCATAGCCCTAAATCCAGCGTCTGGACTAAGACCCTCAGGGGTCAGAGCATGAACTCTGCTCGTCTCGGACACACGGCCAGAATGCCTCAGGACGACTGTCCCATGACATCACAAACAATCAGCAGTAGTTTCTTTCTGGGTGGCATGGCATGTGGGTTGATATAAGCCCCTTTTTCTTGCCTCTGAAAACACAGGCATGCAATGGGCATCTCTGCCTTTCCATTTCTCTAAAAACTGACCCTGGAAAAATTGCACTGCCGTGTGACATTTCGACATTTCAGCTTTTTAATATACCTCATGACTTCTCTTGATGGTGGACTTAAAAGCTTAACCTGAATGTTTTATGAATAAAGCTGTACATCTTAATGTGGTACACTTCCCACAGTGCTTCCATTAAATTGTTCTGTTCCTGTAAGGAGTGACGGGGTAAAGGAGTGTGTATGAATAATTCTGGTGCCAGGAGATGGAAACTTATGGTACTTTGTTGCTAAGTGGCCCATTCCCAAGAGGAAGGCCTTAGCTTGGTTTGTGATCTGATGGTTTCTATATTTAGATCATGAAATGACATTTTTTCAATCTGTCTCTCTTTTTTAGACTTTGACTGCACTGAGCCCTTGGGCATGGAAACTGGGGAAATCCATTCGGACCAGATTGCAGCTTCATCCCAGTACAACCAGAACTGGTCTCCAGAACGTTCTAGACTCAACAACCCTGAAAATGGTTGGACCCCTGCAGAGGACTCAAATAAAGAATGGATTCAGGTACTGCACAAATCCCACACACATATAGATATATGATGAAATATATCATTAATGAGTAACAGAGGAAGGATTTGTCCTTCACAGAGAAAAGACACAGCTGTGGTATTATCTGAAGAATAAAAAGGCAGAGACTACAGAAGAAAAGTTTACAATTCTAAAACTTTCTCACACTTTTGATTTTTAAGTTTTAAACTTTCTCCAACTAGAATCCAAGCTAGACACGATCTCTGTCAAAGATCAGAAACAACATCTACTAAATATTTTGCCCTTCTGTCGACAGCCATGGAATGTTCAGTAAAACAGAAGTATGCTGACTCACTCCAGCCTAAGATAAAGTTCTGTCATTATTTTCTCACCTTCATGTTGTTCCCAGTTTGATGATTTGAAACCCATTTGATGATTTGAAAAGATTATACAGAATATTCAGATGTTAGGTAGAATATTTATGCTACATAAAAGTAAATAGGGACAGATAAAAATCTTAAAAGTAGTCCATACAACAAGTTAAAGGTGTTTGGAATTACAAGATTTTTGCATTTACATTAACCATTCTATATGTTTTATAAAGTGCAGTTTATACCAGTCACTTTCTCAGGTCTTTGAGAAAGTCTGGGCAGCAGTCATTGTGTTGCTTACACAAACATTGCAGCACCTCAACAGGCTGTTTCTGCATGCTAGGGACTTTTCTTGTGACCCAAAGCCCCAGGGCATCCTCAGAATCCAGGCTTGTTTATAATCTTTGCCTGACTGGAAAGTTTGGGCCAAACAATCTCCTGAGGGGACTAATAACAGACCTGACCCATGGCCAAATATTTGCTAGGGGAGATCTGTTAAGCAGATTTCCTTTGTTGATGTCAAAATATCGTCTCAGACTCAAGAGTTCTGATTCAGAACATAATTGATTTAATGGAATTGAATTAAATTAGGTGCCTCACCTTAACAACAGTGAGGAATGTTTAATTCTCAGTTTTATTGTGGAGAGATACATTCATTTTACAAAAACACTTTCTATGAAACTGAAGATGTTTTGAGCTGTGGGGCCACTATTCTGACTATTCTGCAGGGGCCACTATTTAGGAAAAAAATCTGAAGCTTTGAGGAAAGCCGAGCTTCAACAAGATGAGAATTGTGACTATTGTCCTTTAAACTGTTTCTTTTTTTTTAATAATGGTGTTTCTCTTGCAAAAGCTTTCTGTTTAAATGGGCTCAGTAAGATTATAGATTACTGGTTTCTGTCAATGTGGTATTGATTGGGACTGTTGTTTGGTTCAATGAACTATACTAACACTTTACCAGTATGTTCTTTGAAAAGCAGTCGATAATTGGCCTCTACTCATTTTACAGAGCATCACTTGAAATGAAGGATCATTGTGTTGGTCTAATGACAAATATATTTGTGATTATTTGGTAGGCTAACAATTTTAGCTTGTGTCCAACCCCTGAGGAGTTGTCAATTGTGAAACATTTTACTTTTATTTGGATCTATTTGGATCAAATGAGTTTCTTTAACCGGTGGCCTGAAAAGAAACTGAGTAATATTTCTCTTCTAGCACCCAAACCAATCGGTTCTACATCATTTCACACTTGCCACTTCATATTTTATTCAGGATAATTAAGTAGACTTTGCAAATGTTCACCCTCTTGGCTTGCTGAACTTGTTTAGTCATTTCATATATTAATGAAACTCTAAATGACTTGCTTCCCACGGTGCAGTATTAAGCAGAAGAGAACACAATTTTGCAACCGCTTTGAATTCTCTGAAGAGTATTGATTAGAGGAAGGGTACGAATTTCAGCAAATCATACATATTCTGTTTTAGCCCTCATGGGCCATGGCCCTGTGAAACCCTTTCCGCCAATCAGATGTCAAAGTTGAACCACACACATCTGTTTCCAAGGGAACAATGGCGGAACCCTGCCGAGGATGAACGATTTATAATTTGTAGACATCCTGCTCTCTTTCTCTCCCTCTCTCTCACGTGCCCAGCACTTGTGGAGGAGTTTAATTATAACAAGCGTTATTAAAAGAGTGGAATTCTTTATTTTGCTTTCATTAAGCAACACGAGCCTCCATAACAGTCTTTCTTCATCTAATAGCTCAGTTCACTTGGCACGCACAACTTGGCACCCGATCCTGCGTCCTCCAACTCATATTATCATTTCATTATTTATTACATTTACACTCTTATATGTAATTTACAGCAGACATTCATATTAATCATAAAATGGTTCTTCTGTTAACATACCCCTTTTCTTGCTGTTTTTTACCCCGAGAGTGTCAAAAAGACAGCGTTTGTCATGCATCTTAATCCGTCTTCAAATTAGAATCAAGGTCTAATGCTTCCAGCTTGCCACTCCTGATAATTAGTCTGAGGTCAGGACAGGAGTCTTGAGCTTAGCTAGTAAGCCACAGAGACTAGTATTCCTATCTTTGTCAGTTTGAGAGTTTATACCAGGCTGACAGACACAGGGCTTACCCTTATGATGAAATAGTTGCAGAAGAATTGCTCATATTCTGAGATGTTACGAATACACTTTCATCGATTAACTATGGATTGTTTGACCTACATGTACTCAAAAAACAGGCTTCTAGCGGTGAAGATTTTCAGTGCACTGTGTTTATGGATATGGCCTGGTTTCAATCGGAAGACTTTGTTAAAGCGTGACTTGGGGAGATACTTACATCTGTACAACACATTTTGACTCACATAAAGAGACTTCCGATTTACAGAGAACCATAACTTACACTGTTAGGAGTCTTATGGAAGACACATTTTCAGTTCCTTGGAGAGCCTGACATAACAAAGAATAAATTCTGTTAGGTAGACATTCTGAGATATTTTAACATCACTGCAATAAGCAGCATGCTGCAAGTGATGCAATAAATGCGAGCTCACCCACTCCAGCGGCAGCCACTGATCAAAGAGTGTTCATGAATTATGTATTTTGATCTGGGAAAAGTCAACCCTCAATACTTTGAAAGCCTCTCCCGTCTAGCTTGTTATTGCTGAATAGAAAACGCTCATTAAAGATCATGTTTTGTTTTATTAATCTTGGTCTCGAACTCATTCTTATCCACAGGTCTACCAAAATACAACAACATTTGCATTTATGCAAGGGTGCTTTGAATACACTGCAGTTCATTTTGGAACCTGCTGCATATGTCTGCCTGCTGCTTGGCTAAATGGTTTGATCAGGTGTTGATTCACACAGACGAGAGAGCGTGTCGTCTTCAGCTTTGCAGGAGAGGATGTTTACCTTTATCTCGTTCATTAAAAAACCTCAGATAAGAGGGCAGAGCATCCAAAACAATAAGGGTGATGTTTATAAGTCGTCAACTAGAGTGCCAGCCAGGTTTTGTGTCAGGCGGTTCAACAGAAAGCCATAAGCTTGATTGATGGAGGTGAGAAGGGAATGTGTCAGATCTGTAGATGGAAACAATGATCAAGCCACTACTCCACCCTCTTATTTTTACCCGCTGTGCCAATGCCTTGAGTCGCCGACCCATTTCACTACAAAAACAGGTCGGAATTCCAGGGCCATCAAGCAGGCGCTAATTACAGACTTCCTCTGAAAAACATTTTTCTCAGGCGTTTGTGCGTACGTCTATCTTTGAGGGTTGAATGGAGAGAGGGAAATAGCGAGAAAGGGAGAGTTCGGGTGAAATGTCACTCTGTAACAGTGCGTATCCTGTTTTCCTTCGTATGTCATCTGCATATGTTTTCTATTAGCAATGGTCATCTAGAAGCAGCTACATCTGCTCTCTATTGTTTTACTTAATTTTTTCAATTAAGGGATAAGCTGCTGCTATTTTGAGACTAGGCTGTTCTGCCAGCTGATGAGTAATTAGACAGTGGGACTGTAATTAACATGAGAGTCTCTACTGACGAAGCCTGCCGAGCTGGTGTCAAGCTAGGCCACCCTGCTAGCAACACACCTGCGCTAGGTACTTTTCTAGAATGATTTCAAACCATGTTCAGTGCCTACATGTAATTTACCAGAATTTTTAAGATATCTTCTCTCATATCATTTTCTACCAATTAAATATTAATCCAGGTGTACATTTGATACATTAAGCTATCTCTTCTGTAAATGTAAAAGAGGTCCATAGAGGCTAATCTTTATTGTACTACATGTCAGAGGATGTCCATTCCTCAAATAGAAAGGATGTCAGCTTATTGTTTTTATGAAAGATTGTGATAAAAAACGTGAGATATGGCATTCACAGAGGATTTGTTAACAATAAGGCCAGGATTGTTTATTTAGGCAGGTAATATGATCAATTCTAATTTTGTTAAATTCCATATTTAATTTTTTTATTATTAATTAATAGGTTGTCTATCTTACCCAACTATGGCAAAATTATATTAAAGACTTTTTAAGCACCCTTTAAAAAGCACCACATAAAAAGCCCCACCAAGCTATTTTCCTCAACTGTGTGGGTGGTTTTAGTTTTGTCTCTCTGACAATAAAGTAGATGATCACCACTTGGGCTCGTGTGCATAAATTTGAAAAAAATATATAAAAGCACTTGAAACACAAAAAAAATCCTAATTTCACCAGGTACATTGAGTGATGAATGGGAAGTCTTTCAGGAGCCTATAGATCTCTCAGCTGGCAATAATACAATTTTCATGAAAATGTGAATTAATTATACCTGTAGTTAATAGAATTTTAGAGGAGCTTTCTGAGCAACCAGGTGTCGTGGGATGTGCTGGTGGGAGGAAGCTGTTGTTTGATGGATGAAGTAGAACTTTGCCCTGTGAAACATGCCGTCCCACATTTGTGTTTGCTTTGATTGGTCCATCGCGCATCTGTCTGCTCGGTGTCTTAGTTCCTTTCAGCTAACCCACACCAGATGGTGTTTGAGCCTTAGATACACAAGAACAGTTGTGGTTTTAATGATTGACCAATTTGTGGATTTGTGTTGTCCGTTATATGAAAGACAAGGGTGAAATAGAAAAGAAAACTGAGCAGAGAAAAAAATTCTAGTCACATAAGGTGCGTTTCTTTTTGTGGCGACTGAAGGCATTATGTTTAAAATGGATGTTGAAAAAACTCCATGCCTCAATTGTTTCTCCTAGGCAGCAGATAAAGGGCAAATTGGGGATGGTCACAGTAGCTTTACTCATCTCCTCTAGAGTTCCAGAAATTTCTGATACTGTGTTCCTATTTGTTCAGACCTGTATATAGAATTTTACATTCTTTCAAACTTCTACCAAATTATCTGAGCTGTGCTATCCACGTTCATTTTATAGCTCAACATTGGGCGGTGAGCACTATGAGCCATGTCAACAGTCTCATTTGTCTTGATTAGTTCTCCCAATAAATTTTACAGAAAACATCTGAGATAAAGTCTCAGACAAGCTTAAGTGAAACCTGAGTTATGAAAGCGCAACCTCTGACCAATAAACTTTTTGTCTAGGGTGGGAAAAAATGGCATCTGATACTCCAGAGTCATTATCCCACTGTTGAAAAGCCATCAATTCCTATTATAAGCCCATGCTAGGATGAACAGAACTGTCAAGTTTAGGAAACCACCAGGCAAGCTTGTTTAGCGCAACACAATTAGCATGAAAAGCTTCAGTGACTGTTTAGTGGGGTTTAAGCAGATTAGATTTCTTCCTTCCATGCAGGCCGAAGGCAAGGCAAGAATTGTTCTTTCAACACACACACACTCTCTCACACAGAGTCTAATGTAATAAAATATCACTATTTCTCAATTGAATTAGCTCTGAAATATCTAAGCTGAGGTCCATATTTCACAGATAGGCCGCAAGCAAAACACATACCGAAACTTTCCCATGACAGAATTAAAAAAACTTCAAAACCCAGAACCTCACTTGGGTTATTGACAGCAAGGAAATGAACAGTGTGATTTTATGTGATTTTATTTACTAGATCGTGTCACGATTCTCACACACATTAGATGTGCGTGATATCATTGGAAGGGGTGTTGATGAATTTGTTGAGTGACCTTACCTCTTACATAACCCACAACATCAAAAAGATAGAAGAACAGAGACACAGACACAGTTCGCGTAGTCAGTGTGGCTTGAGAACACATTGTTCTCAGGGGACACATAGATTCCAGTTTTGACTGTCTCGCAGCAGCTTTCAGGGCGTTTGAAACCCGCAAAGTCACACCAGTGACTAATACTGTAAAACAACTTAGTTTTAAGTTGGCCTAGTTGTAGTTCTGAAATGTACAATGTGGTTTTAATCTTAATTTCTAAAAAGTGCTAAAATACATCGTTGTTTTGTTTGTGTGGTCATAAGATTTGCCAACAGTCTTGGAAAACTGACTTGTTTCCTTATAAGGAAGTGTGATATGCTTTTGGAAAGGTTTTTTTTTGGGATCTAAAATATGGTGTCTGTCAACCAGGGAATTCCCATGAGCAACTGGGGATTTCCCTTAATCTACTGTTTCTATTGTATCCCTTTTAAACTACTTCACACTGGATTGATTTTAAAATCAGAAGGGCCAACACTTTGTATGTTGTTTGTACACATATAAATTATCTTGCATAAACAATACAGCAGTAAAATTATTTTCCACTTTCTCTTACCTGTTTTTTTCTCTTCCTCTGTTTAAAGCAGAAAGACATTTATAACTCATGAGGCACTCATTAGTTCTGATCTGTGATCAGCTGATTTGAGTAAAACTGATCAATATGTCTCTTTTTCAGTTAGGCTTTATGGTCTAAGATCTTTGGCTGCCCCGCAGCTCTTATCTTTTGGCATGTATATTTTAGCATGTCCAGAGAATCCATGCTAATGCTCGTTCCAAAGATTTTAGAAACAAAGACCTAATTTTTCTAAATTGGTAAACTGACTGTGGATTATCGTACAGATGGTGCATAGTAAGAAATCTCATACAGTAGGTCTGTTCTTTATTTCATGCTCTTTATTTTCTAAAAAAAGACTTCTGTTGGTTTAAAAAATCACTGGTTGGTCTAGCTGGTCAGTCAGCATGACCTTTCATCATAAATTAACACCATGGGCTGGCCAGCACCACTGCAGACTGATTCTGCAGTTTACACTGGACCTCTCCCACTTAAATATGGATTCTTACCTTAACCTGGCTTGTTAATCTGTGTCTCTTTCATTATTATTTTCTTTCTTATTGTCTTTTGGAGTCATTTTTCCTGTTCCACTAATATTCAGAAGCATTTAAGTGTTTACTTGTCTGTGTGTAATAAAAGAGGTTGGAAGAAAATGTGCACAGCATATAAGCATTCTTCAATATAAAACCTCCAGGCCACATCTAGAGAAACAATAATGCCGTATCCAATATATATACATATATACATACACACACACACACATACACACACACACACACACACACACATATATATATATATATATATATACTCTAGAGACACATGTGAGTCTACTGGTGTACTTTTCTCAGTTGAAATATGAAAAGCAGGAGTACAGAGATCTATTTGTGATTTGTGACACGTTATGATTTGTGACCAAATCAAACTTCAACAAGTTTCAGATCTGTCTACAGTTTCTGACCATTCTCTAATAAGCCCCAACTCATAATTTTTTTATAAACCATTAATTTTTCGATATAGCACACATATGAAATTCTGTTTCCTTTTTCCTAACACAGGGCCAATAAAGTTAGATATCCTTCCTCATCCAATAATCTCTTGTCTCCCATTCAGGAAATTAAATTGTCACATCGACTACGCTTTATTAAATTGGGATTCATTAAAATTAATCTTTCATTCTAATACTCACCTGAGGTCTTATGAGCTCAATATGTGACACTTCATAAGCCACGTTTTTAAAGTGATACTCCCTCAGTTCTGAGTATTATATAAGTAATATGGTTTTCTTTCTCTGCAGGTTGATCTCGGGTTCCTGCGCTTTGTCTCTGCAATAGGCACGCAGGGAGCCATCTCCCAAGAGACCAAGAAGAAGTACTATGTGAAGTCCTATAAGGTGGATGTGAGCTCAAACGGGGAAGATTGGATCACTGTTAAGGACGGCTCAAAACAGAAGGTGATTTGGTTTCTTTTATTCCTCTTAATACTGGTCTTTTTCGTCAGGTGTTTTGGGTTTAGCTCACAAGAAGGCACAAATGAGTTATAACTGAGACTGGTTCAAAAGACTTATTTGAAAACAAATTGTTTTTGCAATTCCATCTGATATAACTAGTGGCACATAAAGTAAGTCTATCAGCCCTGCTTTTTGTCTTGTTTTAAACACTCAAACCTGTGAAAACTTCTATTCCATATGCTTTACTGTATAAATTTTAGCTTATTATTTGTGATATATTTTAAAATATTGATGAAATAGTCCTAGAGAGTCTTGGTAGGAGTATAGAAAATCTTTTATTTTCTGTGTCTGACATGAAAGTAATCCATAACCAGGTACATTTCCAAAGCTCCTTGGCAGGACGCCATGTAAACATCTTGCATTGTAGCCCTGTCACCGTATGCATCCGTTACACCAATCCATGCTTCAGCTCCAGATGGGAGTGTTACGCTCATGTGTTCTGCATGGTTTGTTTTTCTCTCTGGCTCCATTATGTGCCCAGTGCCGTATGCTAACCTTCCGTCTTAAAAGACTGAATTTGCGAGCTCTGTAAAAAGAGACCAAACAACTCCAAAGCCACCACAGTAGTCTGACTGGTTTTCTTTTTTCCGTTAAGGAATGATGTCAACATTTGTGTTTCCTTAAGGGATGAAAGAAGAGTACAAAGGAATTAATAAACAAAGAGTGGCAAAGGGAGAGGGTGAGAGAATGGGTCATTCTGGGAAGGCTGAGAGGGCTTAGAGTATTTGAACAGCTGGCTGATCACACTTGAGCAGTGGTGGATTAAATAAGGGCCAAGAATATGCTTATTGATTAGTTACCAGGTGAGATATCTCTAATGTCTACCTCCACATGGAACAGTTAACTACAGGAAGACATGCCTGTTACACTGGACAATGGCTGTTGTCCCAAATCCTAGTAAGATATAGCATCATGGGCATGCTCTTGATAGAAATAACCCCCTCCAAAAGGGAGCAATATTCTGCTGCCTGTTAAAGAGACTTAAACTAAGAAACCAAATTCTAATTATGTTATATTATTATACTAATTATGTTGTTAATATGTCAAAAAATTGGCATGTCTTGTTGAGGCTAAATTGGTAGTGCTTTGTGGTAGTGCATACAGATAAAATGTATACCTTGAATATACCATCATTTTAGAGAACTCATTGTTTTCTTGGTAATATGCCAACATTACCTATAAGGGTTTTCTGGTGCAGATGCTACCTGTGTAGGCAGTAGGAAACATAGCACTGAAGTAATGAAAAAGCTCTCAAAGTACTGAAACAGAGCCACTGTGTGAACTAAGGATTTTCATTTTACTAATGTGTGAGTTCAGACAAAAACATTTATATGTGTTTATAGTCAAATCTGCTGTGCACACTAGCTCTAACCATTTTAAAATAGACCTGTCAAGCTAAGCAAGCCAATTAGAGGTTTACGAGTATTTGTGTGTGTCTACAGTATGCACATACAAGTCTTTATGGCCTGAAGTAAGAGTGAACTTAAATATACCCAAAGGTCCACTTTCCCTGCCGACCCTCAACTAAAGTACACTATTCTTATTTTAAAGCCTGAATTTTTAAGATGCGGTGCCTTGTTTCTGTCTGCTGGACTCTGAAGTGCTTTTGTGAGGTGAGGGCCCATTTACAGACTGCTGAAACAGCGGTTCTGCTGCATGGTTGCCGCACAAAGGAAAGCCCTTTGACTACTTAGAGCAGTAGTGCAGAGCATTGGTGTGACATTTAAAGATAGCGGATAGCTCATCATGTGTCTCCTGTCCAGACACACACATTTGACAAATAGTGCCCAGGGACGTGATTACCAGAATGGATGCTGTATGATCTTACTGGTGCTTAGCAACATATGTGCTTCCTGTACAGTTATAGTTTGACCACTTGTAGTTTAGAATCATAAGAGGTTGAGCATTACAGTCATTTTGCCTCAGATAATGTTAGTTCTTTGGGGTTAAGGGGTGTCAAACTTGCTTTTAACTGTAAAGTTACAGTAATGTACGACTTTGAGTGGTTTACTTTTGCTGGTTACAGATGAAACCATTCATAATATATAATCAGAATATACAATTTATTCACCAATATTGATAACTAGCTTGAATTTAAGCCGATTACATTTGCTAAGCAATGTAGCTACCTAACCCTTTAATATAGAATGTGCAAACACATGTGCCACTGTCAGTAAACATTACATTTAAATAAACAGGATTATAAATGAAAAAAGGGAAAGACAGATTAAGGAAAAGAAAGTGAGAATCTTTAACTTGAAATGCCACTTGACCTTTATATAGTGACCCATGCAACGAGATGTGCTAGTTTTGAGATCACCTTTGCTTTTATCCTTCCTTTACAAAAAACATGTGCTAACTGTCAGGCAGAGTCAGTGCCATGGACATAATGCTGTCTGATTCAGAGCTGAATCATAGGTCTGCTGTGTTTTCTTTTAGCAACAACAGAGGCCATTTTATCACTGAAGCATCCAAAACATTCTATGCTAGCCAGACTCTGACATCATAAAGTGGCTTTTGTATTTCAACACAGCTGGCTCCAGAAGTAATTCGGTTCGGTCTCTATACTTACGTTGTCACATTTGTAGACATTGATCTAAATGCATTCCTGTCATTTCTTTCATTTTCTGAGGCAAATGTGTTGGATTCCAGATTTCAAAGGTTTGTTCTTGATAGTTCCTCAAAAGAAACTGTGTAAATAATTAATACATTTGTTGTTTGTTTGCTAGATTTTCCAGGGGAATACCAACCCTATAGATGTGGCTAAAGCCAAGCTACCCAAGCCCACTTTGACACGGTACCTTCGGGTCCGACCCTATACCTGGGAGACCGGCATTGCCCTGCGCTTTGAAGTGTATGGATGCAAAATCTCAGGTAGGTTTCAAATTAACCTGGTTTATTTCTGTCATTCTACAGGCTTCAGATTTTACTAACTGTCGGCTTGGTGTTTGTCGGCGTGAATGTGATTTGTCAAAAAAAAACTTTGCAAAGTGTTAATTTATATTTGTTAAAACGTTCCAAACAGAAGACGTGTTTTGTCAACACGCCACTCCACCATGATCTTTTAATTAGATGGTTTACGTTTTGCATGCCGTAGAGGCAGGCGTACAGAGAAGTGTTTATTCATGCGTCTGAAAGCCGTTCGCGAGTCGTGCGAACGCATTTTGCATTATAGACAAGTGTTCACATCAACAAAAAGGGCCACGTGTTCATGTTACCTCATGTTTGGATGTACTTCATTCAAAATGAATGCCATGCGCAGCAGGCGCTACTGTTGCTCCCATAGCCTTTCTACTTCAACCCAAATTCTGCTTCTGTCCTTCTCCCCTGAGCCCTAATCTCTCCACCTCTTTCACACACTCACAGATGCACATATTACATATGCCAAGATCCACACCCACCAGCCGCAGTCAGCCCCAGCTGGCCCTGGTCTAATTTGCATACTCATCTACATGGTTTGACCTGGCTCCACCCAGAGCTTTGATTGCAAAGGATTTTACATCATCAGCACCTCCCTGTTAAGTACATTTTCTCGTGTGTAGGAGGAGAGTGTGTGTTTGCCATCATGCATCGTCTATCAGCTTTATGTACAACATGCATATGGGGCTTATTTTTAGAGCCTGTGTATGTACACACAGATTTATCCTTGGTTGTATATTTGTGTGTGTGCGCGGTTCACCACAGTTCTGGAGCGCAGCTGTTGCAGTCGTGTTTTGGACGGATGAACAGACCGCACTCTAAACACTCTAAACACATCACAAGAATGGAGGCCTCCCTATGACATCATGAGTGTACATCGGGCTCCCTGATGCGGCCCTGATGCGTACAATGATGATGCGGCTAAACCTGGCGACTGATTAGAGAACACTACAATTCACTCACCAACAAATACTATTGTAATATCATGGTGTTTTAAATACACACTGTACAATAGTAATGCCAAAATTCTTAGAGTGTACAATAGTATATTTATGTTTTTTAGACATGCACAATGGTAATACTGTAATATTTTAACCTAACCCTAAGTGCCTTGAAGTACCATGTAAATACAGTTTAAGTGCCTTGAAGTATACAATAGCATATCAATATGGTAATCACATTAATTATCATTGTATGTATGAAAGCACCATGGTATTACCATCTGAATCCATTGTTGTACTACGTACTACCGCCACAGATGCTATTACTGGACACTAATAGATGTACCAGACAATGACACCACCCACAGCAGGGCTGGCTGTTTGGAGGTGGTCTTGCATACAGTTAAGATCTGATAAGCTTTCCACAACCATACTGCCATTAATAAACTTCCTCCTGTTGTTTGTAAATAAAGCCATTTGTGTGTGTTGTCATCCAGCCAGGCAAAACATGCGATACATGTGACCCCATCCACCCTCAGGGTGTGTCTGTCAGGGTTTACCACACCAAGAGCCTTCACCAAACATCCCTAAATCACATCTGAGATCCATAAACAGGACCTGATGACAGTGGCTTGCAGAGGATTGAAAATAAGCTTCCAAACCTCTAAGGTCCAACCACTTCAGTGCAGATCTTTTTTATTGAGGTCCTGAAACAATTTAACCTGCTTGTATCAAAAATTATACACAAAGCCATCTTTCAAATCGGGCAGGGTAAAAGACATACGACCATGTCCATGTATCCACAAACAAACATTGGAAAAACAAGCATTTGTAGCTTTATGAGCTTGAAGAATACATTTGGCCTCCTGAAGGGGTCACAGACAAGTGCTCTTTCTGTTCCTAACTACAGAGGAAGTTCCCTTCAACAGTACAAAGGCAGTGTTGTGAATGAAAGCTCTGTTCTGCTGGTATTTCACGGGACATTAGGTCTGTCTGTGATGAGTCCAAGATTGTCTCTGACGCTTTCCTGCTTCACGGTGCCGAATGTACATTATGGTATTGCTGACAGGTCACGAATTCCAAGCGTCAGAGAAGGTACGAAAGTCGTGAGAGACAACAAATAGGCTGTAAAATCAGTTGGCGATAGGCATTCCATAATTTCCCTCAAACTCAACCTGCCTTTGCTGAAAAGAACCAAAGCGTATTACAACCCTGGAACAGAGGAAGTGGACCTGGAGAGATAAAGATTACAAAATGGATAAAAATGTGGGAATGGTAGGTTTAAAGGTGGTGAATTTGAAAGCAAGCATAAGAGGAAGTAGGATTGAGGAAAAAAATAAGAAACTGAATGGAAATAAAAGGTTGAAGCACCAGAGAGGGGTTTTAATTTGATAACTTGAGGAAAAACAGGCAGAAGAGTTAACGTACAAGGAAAGGAAGATGGAGAAAAAGAAGGGCAGAAAGAACAAGAGGTTTCTTATCCTTTTTGTGCATTTCATCTCAATCATTTCAGCTTTCCTGTGCAATGAATGTCCTTCACTTTTTAAGCTTATTTCTGGCCTGTGCCCTTTTTTGGGTTGTTGGTAAGAATGTTTTGCAGTTCACTGAGACGTGATTGTGACCGGTTATCAGTCAACATCAAATGTAACTTCTCTTTCTTTCTCTTCTTCTCAGAC